>QJOA01000137.1:0-121842 GCA_004155915.1 Monosporascus sp. CRB-9-2 | reverse complement strand
CTCTTAGCGCGTTTATATCTAGGTTAGGTAGGTTATTCTTATCGCTTGCTGCGCGCTGCCTGCTCGCGGGCCTTCCAGTTGTCGCGGATGCTCTTGGCGGCGCCGAGGAGGTCCTCCTTGGTTACGCCATCACGGATGCTCTCGATGACGCTGTCGACGACAGATATGTGGTTGCCGTCGGTCTTGTCGTCGCGCAAGCGGGAGAGACGCCAGCGCTTCTGCTCGTCCATGTACACCTCGACGATCCGCTCGTCGAGCGGGTCGCCGAGCGACTTGAGAATCTCCCACTCTTGCTCCTCGAGGTGCAGCGGCGCGTAGTACTGGTAGGCGTCGGCCCCGTTGCCGCCGTGGTAGGCCAGCAGGTCGACAGCCGGCACGGCCTCGTAGTCGACGAAGGGCTCCGTGACGCCCTCGGCGCGCTCCAGCTCGTTGGGCTCGACGGTCGGGAAGCGCAGCTTCCACATGAAGTCGATGGTGTTCTCGTCGGCCTCCTTCCACTTGAGGATGTGGGGGTCGGTGCCCGCCTTGTACTCGCTGCGTAGGCAGGTGAAGATGAGGCCGTCGTTGCCGTGGCGTAGGTTCTTGATGACATGGTCGAACACGAGATGGACGCCGTAGGCGACTTGCATGTCCTTCATTTCGACGAAGAAGGGCTGGAACTCACGCTCCTCGGGGTACTTCTTGAGCAGGTCCTCGTAGGGCTTGAAGATCTGCTCCTGGAAGTAGCCCAGCCGCTTCGACAGCTCCCGTGACATTAGCGCCTGGCCGTCCATCACGAGGCAGTCGAAGACGAGGTACCGCGGCTCTTTGCGCCCGTTGCCCAGGTCGTCGAGGACGAGCTCGCCGTCGAGGAGCGTGGCCTTGTGGAACGTCTGCTCGCTCGCCGGCGTCGGGAAGTGTAGGTTGCCGGCGTTGATGAACCAGTAGTCGTTCTTTCGGTCGATGAGGTACTGGATCTCGCTGCCGTTCTCGTCCTCGGTCAGGTAGAGCAGGTAGCGGATGCCGTCCGACTTTTCGCAAACGTAGTAGCTGTGAAAGGAGAAAGGGACATGCCATATCAGCCTTGCGCTCCACGTAGTCCATTGTGATGTACCACTCTATTGCTGTATGGCGTGTGGGATACATGGGATACAAAACTCACTCCTGGTGACGAAGCTCATCTAGGTGCTTCCTGGTGAAACTGACGGGCTGCGCGCCTGGAAATCCCAGCTGGTTCCTCCCCAGAAGTCCGGCGACCTCCTGGCGCATGCTCCGGAGCAGATCGCCGCCTATCTTCAGTCCGGGTTCGTCGATGGACCGTATAGGTATAGGCGGGCGTCCGTCCATTGTGGGAAACCGGGTAACCCGACGCCTTCTTTATTAGAGATCGGGAAGTGTAATGCTGCACCAGAAGGCGGTAAGGGTAAATATCTCGGAAAGCTGCTCCGATGAAAGAACGGTAGCAATGATGATTGGGAACGATGTTGTATTGGAGACGGTCTAATAGTGACGGTCGGAGATGGTCGATTTTTCTTTTATAGTACAGCATTACATAATACCCTGCCACAGAACATTAAGTATGTAGGGAAGTCCAGAGGGGTCACTGTTCAAAAGCTTTAAATTGGCTAGTTTATCCTTCCACCATCGTCCTTGATTGCAAAGTTATCTCGATTCGTCGACTTTGAGATTGGTGATCGCGAAGATATAGTAACTAATCCAAATGCCACGTTCTCTGCCCTTTAGCATAGTGGCGCGTCGCGACCAGGAGAGCTTTATCAGCTTATCGGGGAGCCGCATACATACAGTGTCTGCTAGGTACGTACGTTAGCGTGGCCCCTTGTACTGACCTCGTAGACTACAATATAGCTACACATGTGCAAAGGGAGTGATGCTTGTGGCAGTGTCTGCAGAAGTCGATATGTAAACTACGAAAGTATACAAGTATGATTGCTGTAGGAAGCTGTAACCGACCGTTCAGCGTGTTACAACAGATATACCACGGTAAATGAAACACCTAATGTTGTCCTCTAAGTTTCGGCTCATGGTATTCTGCTTGAACTGCCAACGACTTGATGCCGCTTCTCTATTATCATTCCGTGCCAAGCAACAGCTGACCTTCACCACCGTCTGGTGGTTCCTTCCATGCTGCCGTGTTTAACCACGGATTACCACCCAATTCAAGGCCTCTGGTGCGGTCGCTAGGATATGTTTATATGGCCATCCTAGACACTGCGTAACTCCGTCCTGGAAACCTCGGCGAGGGCGGTTTCCTCTTGAGCGAGGACGCAGAAGATCTTCACCAAGCTTATGATCGCGCATTGATTCCATGATTTGATGATGGCTTCAGCCCTCAGAAATGGGGATTGCGTCCTCCGGGAAGACGCTATTGGTAGGCGATGCCGAGGTTCATGAGACCAAGAGTCGATTTTTCATTGACTCACCGGACGGAAGGCCTACGAAGGTAATACAAAATAGTGGCTCGAGACAATTACGACCTAGCCCATATCAATGGCAAACCTTGATATATCCAAGCCAGATTTGCATGCTCCCAAACGAGACACAAGTGACCGAGACGGCAATTTGCCGAGAAATCATGTTCGCAACGAAACCAATATCGATGCAGGCTTGGAATCTTCACCCAGCATGGTCTGTTGCTCCACCTTGCGGCATATTTGAGTTGCAAGCTAATACGTGGTAGTGGCTCCGGCTATATGACAACGCTCTGATAGCAGTAGACTGTTAAGACGGCGTGCTTCTGTGAAAGTACGTTGTGGGTGTTATACTGCGACTAAAGATATGGTGTTTGGTGCTGGGAAGCCTTCGCTATCTGTAACACAGCAGTAAGTAGGTAACTTGATAATACTAGAAATCAGCTAAGGGATTCGGGATCACGGCCTCGTGCAACGATCGCTCAATAACGGTCCAGGAGGTTTCTCCGCGCTCATAACGTGTCGCCAATTCGCTGATAAGCTGCCGTTAACCAAGTTCCCGGACTCTGAACTAACAGGGTTATGGACTCCATATCGGGCTTCGTGCTATTACCTCTCCACCTTGCTTGCGCAAGCTTTAGCACGCGGATATCGGTCTAATAAGAGACAGTTACGTACTGTTCCCGGGGAATACGTGTGCACGGCGATGTATGCTGATAATAGCTCAAGCGCCGGTGATTGACAGAAGGCGTCCCGAGATCTGCGCATTGACATCGGATCCCAGCTTCAGTTTCCTTCTGGAGCTTTGACCATAGCTGTCAAACCGGGATTCCGGCTGGACGTGCCCCAGTTATGCATGGGAGGACACAGAAGTAGAAATCATGGGGATAGATCAAGCTTGGCTTGGATTCGTTAATCCGAGCAGTGGGCGTGGTTGCGAAACCGAGTCGGTCCTTGTAATAGGTTACCGCACAGCTGATAAAAAGCCACTGGCTAGGCTTTGCTTTGCTGTAAGTAGATACCTTGCACTGACAGGTCGGTGAGACTGCAGCGTGCAGTGAAACGGCAGGAAAGTGAGCCGAGCTGAATATAGCGCAATAACTCTTGTAGGCCAGTCAGCTCTTGACGGCCGGCGACTCGGGAGGGGGGGTTCTCTACAGTAGTTTTAGAACGGAGTTTGATCATAAAGCTGGATCAGCCCCCGGGGCCGGAATCGCCTGCGGCCATAACTGATGGCGTTATGGCATATGCAAGACGAAAGCGTGGGACCGACTGCAGCCGTATGTTTCGCCGCAAGTTTGCACTCGCTCGATAGGAGCCGTGAGGCTATGATGGTCGTTGAGTCGGCAGGGAGGTCCCTCTCTATTCACTCCACCCAGCTTTGAAACATGCGCTAGCAGCTGCAGGTGAGATACCAGCTACGAGAATTCTGGGGCTCTCGATTATTAAGAGGGCACAGAAGTAGTTGGATCATTTGGGAGCTGTCCAAGGCTGTGATGTCATGTGCTGACGGGAATGCGGATGGGGCGAAAGAGAGCTACATGTAGCAAGGGCAATGCCTCTACATATACTTACCTACGGTATACTTACCTACGTACGGGATAGATATCATCATCCAGTGAGTCAGTCGGAACTCACGTGAGCACAAGTCGTTGCATTATCCAATGTAGGAGCTGTCCTCCTGACTCCCGAGAGAATGCCGCTTGAGATAGCCGATGCACCTGGTAGCAGGTCGACCCGAACGCTGCGCGTAAATGTTCGTTACTGGCTCAGCAAGCCCAGTAACAAAGTTGGGTTGAAATGCAATGCAGGCCAGGGTCACATTGAGGATCTGTCCTTGTGTAGTGGTAGGGTGGGAGGGGAGATGGTCGTACTACGTACGCAGGTAGGGCAGGTCGAAAGGTATGTTTCAGAATTTTTGGAAGATCGCTTTCCGACTCAGTGATTGGTGCGACGGGAAACGCGTAGCATGAATCGTAATGGGGGTCCACACCCTCGGATGGACCAATTACACAGCCGGTCCAGCCTGCCGCGACAGTCAGTGGCTGGGCCGGCATGGGGCGTGCCTGGCGGGCACCACTTTCACTTTCTATAAATGTCGCTTATGCCAGAGACCGGCTGATTCCGGCTGATAGGGGGGTCAAAGAAATCAAGAAATCTCAGCTCTCTTTCTGTTCTTTCGAGGCTTTGGTCAAGCAGCCCGTACGTACATCCGTCCATTCGTACGATAGGCCAACGACAACCCGAGGGATTATGTAGGGGCTGGCCGCTTTCCTCTTAGAGTTTACAGAGGACAGTGCGGCCTGCCCCTGAGGACAAAGTGGAACTTAGAACGGTTGGTAGCCATCAGAATTCGATGTCCAACGGCGCACGACTCGCTCGACACCGGGGGCAGTTGTCGTCGGTAGTAGTATCAAGTGCTGATTTTGAGTATCGAATGGAGCATCTGAGGACTAGTGCTACAGCAACCGTTGCCACTTAAAGCCTTTTAGAAACCATAGCATTATGATAGGCCGTAGGTAGATAGATGTCTGATAGGGGTCGAGACGCGCTTCTCACTTTCCTGAGTTTCCTGGGAGTGAGTAGGTATATGAAGGTGTAAGATACCAACCAACGTATCCCCGACTTTGTACGTTATATAGATAAGTTCATCGTCGGTCCGATATATGGATATTACTGTACAATTCACGAACATACCAGGTTTGGAGATGCTATAATAAATCGAGGGGACTCCAGATCTACTCAGTTGCTTATTATTGATCCGTCGAGGTCAATTGGCTATCCTAACGCACATCAGCCACTCGATATAGGCCGGCCGGAGTCGCTAAAGGTAACACAGGTAAATACCTTAGTAATGTGACTTTTAGCCTGGCTGCAACATGGATCCCGGAGACCCGTGACGTCTAGGTACAGGATTCAAGTCATCTCTTCCGCCGGGTAATAGAAACTTACCTACTTAGTAATTAAAGATGTCATTTTCTCTTTTCAGGTGAGAAATGAAAGGAGGTTCATTTACACAAAGTAGCATGGACGCAACAACAAAATATAAAGAGTACCTTAGGTATATAAACCAGCAACCTCAGCTTCCCCAAAGCCCCCATGGCCCCCTAACGGGCAGTAGTCGAGTGCTTGTTTCAAAGTGAATCTTAGCCTCTCTCAAACCGATTCAGCTCCACTCTTTTCCCGGGCTTGGGCCCTGTCACCTTGGAGTACCTGCGTACCCCCTACCTTGGGTGGGCAGAGCAAGGACGGGCCCCCAGGCCAGGACGGCTATCGTCATTCCACACCGACCCTCATCAATCTTTTCCCGGAGCACAACTGCCAACTTTTGCAACCGAATCTGCAGCTGGCTTTGCTAGTGCATATATGAATTTTATTACAAGGACTGCTAAGCACTGTATTCCGTATCGTGGATGTCCATTAGTGCTCCCATTTACGGATGGGGCCAAACCCCCAATTTGTCGTCTACCACCAAGTTCTTTTTGCTATACTCAACCAATACAACCTCCTAGGTGCCCGCTCTTTTGATACGAATACATTGCGATAGGTATCTTCCGATTAAGTAATACAGGTATTATATATGAGGCATGCAGGTACTGAATAAGTACCTCACTCTGCGTAGGAACATTGATAGAGATACGGTGTAGCCACATCGCACCAGACAGGGGCGGGCGTCGCACTCACACCACCACCACCAACACCACCAACAACCACAATTGGCACATCCGGCACCGCACACATCCACAACCACTCTATCCACATCTGGTTAAACCACTTAGCTCCTCCACCTCCCATTTTCCCTTTTTCGTCTAAAATTCATTACTCTTCTCCAGGCTCTTTCTCTATCCATCTAGGCATCTTTAACCTCCTCCTAACATCCTCATTCACCCCCTCGGCCCTACATACTGGGATCACTAATGGAGCCTGTATATTGATTCGGTCAGCTTTGGTCTTTTTAATCCTGGCACGATTGTCTCTCTATTCCCTTGTCTATTGCGGGTTCCGACCGCCTCCACTAAGTGCGGGCCTTTTTTTTCCACGATACGTAGTACTATTAGTGAGTCTCTCAAGAGGTATTGCCTCGTCAGCGTTAGAACAGAGAAAGCGAAAAGACAGGACAGGTCTTTACCACCCAAATCATCAGTCACGGCACTTGAGAGATCCTTATTTCCGAGGACCTCCCAGCTTGTTCCGAGAAATTCGACGCCTTGGACGACCTCGACACTCATTATAGCAGCAGCATACACCTCATTCTGGCATTATTTGCAACTTCCGCCGAGAAGCAGGCTTTGAAGTAGTCGTCCTCGCTCGGCCCTTGTAATAACCCCAAAGCAACATTCGACGGGATTACTACCTTCAAACGACTCTTCTACGACGCTCCTTTGCCTCGTCTTGTCAAGTACGGTTTTGTGTGCAGCGGCGGTATAATTTTCACGATACGAATTCAACCCGCCCTTCCGTCCCTACCTTAGGCACACGCATGCACACATTGTATTCCGCTGCCTGCGCTGTCAATATAAAGTATTCGGTAAAGATCGACCGAGTTAAGTCTGCCGGCCCGCGCCGTACTGAGCCAATTCACTTTTGACTTCTTCCCTCGGATGTATAACTGGACGAGATTGCCCGAGGCGGATCGTCGAATTTTACCAGCATCCGCAGAGAGCCATTATTGGAGCTACTCTTGACGATACAATCGGATGAATAATCGATAATGTCAAGTACTAGATCGGAGCATTTGAATTTTGGCTTCCCACCAAAGAATTCCACCAACCAAGCTCGTTCCACCTCCCCACAGACCGCTGCCAACCTCTCTTCACTCGAGGCTTCCAGCGGCAGAACTCCATTCGCTATGTCAGGCGTCATCAATCCATCTTCTAAGATGGCCGGTACCACGCGGTCGGGGGCTGGTTCTCCATCGCACGAGGCACCTGGTTCGAGCAGACTGTACTCCAAAAGGTACGTTTGTCTATTAACCCTTTTTTTCTGTCTGAATTTGGTCTCTCCAACACAACATCATTGAGGGACTCCTTCTAACCCGGATGCCTTGCTATATAGGGCTAGAGAGATCCAGGCCCAAGAGGGCGTTAACAGCTTACCGTCGTACCCATGGGGCGGTCCGCCCACTAGTGGAAACTCGACTCCTCTACGGGAGAATATTCCTGAGTCGCCTACTGACGGATTTCCTGACTTCGTAGCGCTGCCGACGCCCGACAGCCTACCCTCGACGAGGCGCGCCCGAGCGGGTACTGTGCCCTCGCGCTTCCCTGCCGGCACGGTAGGCAATGGGCAACCTAACATCCCAAGTGTCGCCTCACAGTCTTCCCGCCCGACTCCTTCTCAAAGCCCTTTCAAATCGCCATCACCCAACCTCGGTGAGAATCCCGACGCTCCGCGATCTTCAACACTCTTGTCGAGACTTCGAGCTGGCTCAATGCCTCAACGAAGTCCGTTCTCTCAAATTCCCGGAACCAGTTCCCCGTTCGGCCCTTCGGTCTTCAGTACTTGGAACCCTACGGGTCGTGAGCGAGGTAACACGCTGGCGAGCATAGCAAGTGTAGGGTCGAATGGCCCAAGCTCCCCTGCCCAATCGGCTCTCTCGAAGGAAGGACCTGGAGACAATGATGTTCATATGAGAACTCTTGACTATCTGGGTCTGGCGGAGACCCCTCAGCCGGCTCGAGCTCAACTAGCCACGCCCTACCTGCCCGGTCTCGCCGATTTCACCAAGCAGGCCAATCGCTTCCGTTCGTATTCGGTGAACAACAAAGATAAATACGCAGAAGAAGAAGAGGACGAATACGAACAGACCCTGGCCCTCGACTATGCCCAGCAGCTACAAGACCAGCTGGCTGCCACCAATGCAGCTATCCACAGTCACAACCTCGCAGTTCAGGCTTTTGCCTCGCAGGCATCAGTGACGCGACCTCGAGCACGAACCGCTGGTGTTCTGGAGTTGCAAGGCGCGGGGTCTCGGTTGTTACGGAATTACTATCCTACTCCTTCCCGTCTCGACAGCTCGATGACTGCCGCCGACTTGCAGTTGTCGGATGAAAAGGGCTTTGATGATCTTCCCGGAGCGGTTGCCGCAATGAGCTTGAACCGGTCGAACAGCCGCAGAGACAACGGTTTGTTGACGGCGGAAGAAGCCGGTCTCGAGGGACCTACGAGCGCCTTGTGGCTGGGTAGCATCCCGACTTCGACGACTACCTCCACTTTGACGGAGATGTTCAAGTCGTACGGCCCTATTCTCTCCGCGCGAGTGTTGACGCATAAGAACTGCGGCTTCGTGAACTTCGAGAGAGTCGATAGCGCTATCGCCGCCAAGGCAAGCATGAACGGCAAGGAGATCTTCCCAGGTGCTGGCCCGATCCGTATCAATTTCGCAAAGCCCCCGTCCGCTTCGAACACACCTGGTCCGGAGGGAACCTTCCCCAGCCCGAGCCCCGACCCGTTCGGCAAGAACCAAGACGCGGCTGCTTCAGGCGTCGCTGCTCCGGCTACCGACAAGTCTACGGCCGCTAACGGTGCGAACAAAGCCCCGACCATCCCGCCTCTTCGTGAGATGACTGGCGACATTCTCCGGATTGTGAAGTCATTTGGCGCTACCGATGAGGATACCTTCAGAATCTCCCATAGCCTTCAGCAGGCCATCCAATACGATGCCTTCATCGACGAGATCCCCCCTATTCGTGAGCCGACGCACACGCGTGTTCACGATGCACCGAAGCTGAGAGATATTCGAAAGCGCATCGACAATCAAAGTTTGTCTCAGCCCGAAATCGAAAATATCGCTGTTGATATGCTTCCGGAGATTGCAGAGCTCTCTTCGGACTATCTTGGAAACACAGTGGTTCAGAAGCTCTTCGAGCACTGTTCCGATGACCTGCGAAACGCCATGCTGGCTGAGATTGCGCCGCACATGGCTGAAATCGGTGTCCACAAGAATGGTACTTGGGCGGCGCAGAAGATCATCGACGTGTGCAAGACTCCGCATCAGATGTCTCTGATCGTCGAAAACCTCCGTTCTTATACCATTCCTCTGTTCCTGGACCAGTACGGAAACTACGTGCTGCAGGGTTGCTTGAAGTTCGGTTCGCCTTTCAACGACTTTATCTTCGAGACGATGCTTAGCAAGATGTGGGAAGTCGGCCAGGGTAGATACGGTGCGCGAGCTATGAGAGCCTGCCTTGAGAGTCACCATGCGACCAAGGACCAGCAGCGAATGCTCGCAGCCGCGATTGCATTGCATAGTGTGCAACTGGCCACCAATGCCAACGGGGCGCTCCTGTTGACCTGGTTCCTGGATACGTGCACCTTCCCTCAGAGACGCAGCGTTCTAGCCCCCCAGCTCGTGCCATACCTGGTCCACCTCTGCACACACAAAGTTGCATACCTTACCGTGTTGAAGGTTATTAACCAGAAGGCTGAGCCTGACGCGCGAGACACTATTCTCAAGGCCCTCTTCTTTACGCCGAATGATCAAACGTTGGAAGCTATTCTCAGCGACCACGCCTGTGGTGCCACCTTAATCTTCAAGGTTCTTACTACGCCGTTTTTTGATGAGAGCATCAGGGCCCAGGTAGTGGAGAATGTGAAGAACGTACTCATTCGCATCAAAGCTCAGCCGAACCAGGGATACAAACGCTTGATGGATGAAGTCGGTCTGGCAACACGCAGCGGAGGCGGCGGTGGTAACGGTGGCTCTCGTGACCACTCCGTAAGCCGCAACGCTCCTGGTGAGCGCCAGCGGCCCGCGGCGAGGCAGGCTCAGGCCAACGCTGCTGCGGTGCAGCAGAACTCGCAGTACAGCAGCCAATACATGAACCCACTAAACCCCGCGAACCCCACGGGTAACTACGACATGGGCGGTTTTGCCGCGCCTCGGAGCGATGCCGAGTCTGCTATGCAGCCATTCCCATCCTACGGCGGTCAGGGGCCGATGTACAACGCAAACAACGGGTCAATGCCGCCGATGAATATGCAGCAACTACAATACCAGCAAAGCATGATGTCACGCGGAACGCCACCGATGAACTACATGCCCCCGATGCAGTCCGGGTTCGGCGGCTTCAATGGTGCGAATCCTTCTGTCGATCAATACCGCAACCAAAACGTGGCCAATGGCAGCCCAAGCCAGCCCCCCGGTGCCCCAGCTGGCTTTGGTGCCCCTCCCGGTTTCGGAATGTCGATGGGAATGGGCGGCTACGGCTACGGCGCCACCATGCCGTACATGCAGGATCAGCCGGTTAATGGCAGGCGCGGACGCGTAGGTCACCCCCACAACAGGAAGAAGTCGCCTCGGCCGTGAATGGGGTCGTGTGCTGACGTCTCCGCTACAGAGGTGATCCGACCGTTGCCGCTCCTGTTGAACAATAAACGAGATGACAGAGTGGTCCTCATTTTTTGTGCCTCTTATATGTCTGCATCTAAGGGTGCCTGTGTGTTTGTACGGATATCAGGAGTTGTTAGGCTTGGCCATTTGTGGTCGTAAAAGTGCTCCGTCCCAATCTGAAACAATGTGGGACTCGTCTCGGTTGGCGTCCCTTTTCCACTGAGACCTGACATTTGCTCACCTCGAAGGATGGATGATGTGACGATAGGGGGTTATATCGAAAAATACATTGGATTCTATGATGTAGGTGAGTGGTGGTTCGGCTATGGTGGAGGCGGCCGGCTCGTATGAGGTATGTCCCGATTGTCATCATCAGCATCGGTTATGCGATCGAGTCCGTGGAAAACCGGTCGGGCTCGGCTTGGCTGCTATAGATGATGAAGCTGTCTGATTCAATTACCTTTACGAATGCATACATACGATGGATAGATTGATGGATGGATGGGATGATACGGCGGCTCCCTTCTAGATATCTACCTTCGCCTTCTTGTATGTAGAGCTCTTTGTTAGTATTCCTTTTTTTTACCCTCCGCTGTTGGAACGAATGAGACGAACTTATCATACTTATCTGCTGGTTCTTGATGTGAAGAAGACTGAGAACTGCATCATTATACTACTTGACCTCAGCGATGCCGCGCTGGTGTCTCTTGTGTGATGCGGGTTATAGTGACGTGCATGCTACCTGCCTTCCCTCAACTCGTAAAAAACAGCCAGCCACTCTGAGATGATTAGGTATGTACACCACGGGCTTGTTTAGGTAAACCGGACAAGGATACCTATTGTCGTGTTAAAGAAAAGAAAAGCCCCGAGTCGCGGAGACGCGCACAGAGCGGGTGTGGGTTGCGGACATGTAGATCGAGATATATCATCAACCTACATGATCAATATACACACCCGCACGGGACGGGCGCTGTGTGCGTACCGACAGTCGCGTGAAGAACGGACGAGCGGATGAATGGGTGGGTCGAGGTTGAGGGAGAATCTGCTTATCGAAACGGCCCGCCTTCTCCTGATGCCGTCCGTTCCCCTTCCCTGGATGCTTGGTACGATTTCTCCCGCCTGGAGTCCAGCCCAGTTGGCACGTGCCATACACGCCTAAGACCCGAGCAATTGCACTTCGTCGGGTTCTCTGAGCCCTGGCTAGTCGAGCTGGGGGAAGGGATATATAGTCCGTCGTCGGTCTGTTCCCCTACCCATTCACCCCCGCCACCATTCGAGGTGGGAAAATTGTGGGCCATCTAATATGAGATGACTAAGGAGGGAGGGGAGGCAAAAGGAGGAGACCCCGCGAAGAACGAAAAACGCGCGTTGTGTATGTAGGTAGGTAGGGAAGTAGGTATGTAGGGAGACGTTTGGTGTGTTAGGTAGGTAGGCAGGTAGGTATTGTAGTAGGGCCCTACTCACGACGCTTTTGGTCCAATGGAAGTATATATGCCATCTCGTCGGGAATTCGTGGCGTTCCGTCTGATAATGCTACACCGTGCTCCTCTCATCTCGTGTTTCGCCCTGGCGTAGTTAGATTCTCTGCGACCTTTCTCTCTGCTGACGTTGGTGTGGTGGGCGAACTATTACCACCCCGGCCCCGCACAGGTAATCAGATGGAACGAAGGAGGCGTACGCAGACAGATAGACCGCGTCTGACGCGCATCTGAAAAGCAGGTCGCCTGCCTGGAAACTAATCGACCGACCGGTGTATACGTAGGCGCGTAGGTAGGTAGCGGGAACGCAAGGTCACGGGCTAAAACCCAATCCACGCTGCTTACAACCTACCTACGTGCGGCTTGCTCGACAAATAGTAACTCGGAGGTCGTCGAGAACCCACTTGCGTACGCAGTCAGGAGGGACTGAAAAGCAGCGCTATGCCACTCACTGCCGACCGAGGAGAGTGTTATCGAGCCCATTCAGCGGACAGACAGACGGACAGACAGAACCGTTATTGAATATTCGATAGCCATTCATTCGGTCCTAAGTAGCCTATTTATCTGTCTTACAATTACTCCCCCCCGTAGACATTCTAGATCCCCGCTACTGCTATCTCCTACAAAAACTTCATCTCGGCAAGACGAACCAGCCTGTTGTTGATCACCGGCGACCACCACCACACTGGGCGGGCGTAGAACCTCGAGACTGAAACTTCGGTAGACGGCCGCCTTCCGAGGGAGTAGGGAGGGGCAGCGCAGCGTAGCGTTGGGTTGAGTTGACGAACCGTAGATAGGGAGTCTAGACGCCTGTTGATAGGACATGATGCTCTGATACGTAACGTAGGGAGGGATCGGGCAACTAGTATTTGCTGAGACGGTATTGCGAGACGGGAAATCACATGTACACATCGCGGCAGCTAGCCAGCTATCGACTATCCATGCGTAGTAGTACCGGCTTACCCCAAATAGCGCATGCGCAAAGCGTATCACTGCCCCAGCGAGAAGGTCCGAGGAGGTAAAGGCACAAACAGCATCACGCGGAGACGAAAGCAACACAAGATTAGGGGGGTATATAATCGAATTTTTATCTTCATAGTATACGTACGACTGGGGGTCAACTAAACTAGATGAAGAGACAACAGGAGAAGAAGAGAGAAGGAAAAAAAGAGGCACGCCCCATCCATCCATCCATCCCATTTCCGTCCGTGGTATGAACGCCTTTCCGGGAAAGAATAATGCCATGCAATGCCAGATTCCTTTTTCAGCGGATCGAACTCGCACTCCTCTTCCTGTTGTTTCTCTTATCCTCCGTTCCCCTTGCCGGGGGCACACCACTGCGGAAACCACACGTGGCCACAGAAAGGAATCTGGACCTGTGGGAGAACTAATAGGGCTCACCAGCTTCGCTCAAAAACAAGGAGCTCCGCTCACAAGCCGGGATCCCTAACCGGTGCCCTGGTTGCTATAGTAAAGAAACCCTCGGGGGCCTAGGTCCGTTCCAAGCAGGCTCATCGATGGGCGATGGCTGCTGAACAGAAGGGGCCTGAGAGGTAGAAAGGGATATTAGAAGAGCATGGGCAAAGGCCAAGACTCTTTCCGTCATCCCAATCTGCTCTCGTCTCCCACGATTCCTGTCCACATGTCTATAACTCCGTTTCGCTGTGTCGCGCACGTTTTACGTATAATTAGGAAAATGGCGAAGCAAAACCCCTCCGCGCCGAATCCATGGCGGGCGAAGATCTATAACGGTGGGATGGTCAAGGTGCAAAGGGCATAAACCGGTGACATACGACCTGATCTCGCGCTGGATTGAAATGGAGAGGTCCAGGTAAAGGTTCAGCTGGATCATTAAGTTGATGAGAATACAAGCTCCGAAGAGGTGCCGATTGAGAGGTTGCGCAATACGATCAAAACCCATGATTTTGGGCGTAGAAGAGGCGCAGACATGTGTATCAGTCACGCCTCCGAATGATAGAGGTGTGGATGGATGTTAGTTCCGAAATAAGGAGAAAGGAAGACGGGATCAATTATGAAGTCTTGATCCTTTAGGGCAATTTACAGTAAACTGCAGTCAATATCCCCCATGACAAGACGCCCGAACGCCCAAAAGTCATAGGAGCCGTCGTAAATACGTCCCGGTCGATACGGAATTGGCAGAGTTAAAAGGCATCGGTGTCAACGAGGTGGGGCTTTCGCGCGACGATTCAGCAAGTGCCTAGTCGATCTGCACGGCAGAATCATCTTTACTGGCCTTGATAATGTCATCGCGAACACGGTCTCGGATGTCATCAGGCGCATTAGCATTGCCGTTGACTTCCATGGTGGCATTAGCACTGGGAAGGTTGTCCGGAACCGACGACGTCTTCTCAGGCGTCTTTGCCGGCGTTGCCGGATGGCCTGCTCCTGGAGTAGCGGGCGGGTTGTGGCTCGCTAGTACCTTCGTGATAGCGCTCTTCATCGAATCGACCTGGGCAAGCATGGCATTCAGCGCCGTGACATCTGTCGTAGACAGGTTGCCGTTGGCGATGCGTTCAGCGTCGCCGATTGCCATCAGGGAGACGATACTAGGATTGGCCTCGGACTACAGATGGGATTGGTCAGCTGAGATCAGCAAACGACAAGACACGCAGCAGTTACTTACAACCAAGGCCTGGACCAGCTGATTGACGCCATCACTACCACCCTGGGCCAGCTGAGACAGGCTCAAGGCTGCCTGCTGCTCGGCTAGGCTTCGTGCACTGGGTGCGACGGCAAAAGCGGGGTTGGGCGGGCCAGTTCGTATCGGAAGCTGGCTTCGTCGGTTCTCGTGCACACTAGGAAGTATTAGCAACCGAGAGGCATCGCTAAAAATTTAAAGAAGCCCACCGAGAGATGAAGTCTAGCTTGACGCCCTTCTCGGGCAGTCTGAAGATACGGCCGTAACCTTTGTGCTGTCTCCAAGCGTCCGCGTCGTCATCGTCATCGCTATCTTCCTCGATTTCGATCCAGCCATTATTGGCCATGCCCCGGCTGTAGATCTGCTCAATGACTGGTGCATGCTTGACCTTGCGATACTTGTGGGCCGGTGCTAATCTTTCCGGGAGGCTGCGGAGCAGGTCGTCGACATGGGCAGGGCACCGCCATGTACGGGGTGGGGGCGGTACAGCCAGCGGGGGATCTAGGCACTCGAGATGCCAATTTAGTCCACAGACTGAGCAAGGAACCAAGGGCCTGTCGTCGGCCGCCGCTTTATGACATAGATGGCATAACGCCGGAGAACCATCAGCGTTCTTGACTTTGAAGAAATCAAAGGCCTCCTCGTAACCCTTCTTGTTGGTCCTGATGACGGGATCTATGTCAGCTGACGGAGGTGGCAAGGAAGAACACCGAAAGGTTTGAACTTACTTAGGCTTGGCAACAGGGGCGCTATCCTCGTACTCGCCATCGGGTCCCGTTCTTACTCCTTCGAAATGTTCTCGGATATCCTCAGGCAGACGGAATGCTCGGGGATTCTTGCGCTCGAGAACGGCTAAGAAATCGCTAAAAGCACCCTTCCGCTCACCGATGGGCGGGGAATACCGCTGCGTACATTCGTTGCAGTACCATTCGTCAGGCATGTGACCCTCGCTCATAGGAGGGTCGATGCACAGGAAGTGGAATGAATAGTTGCAGCCATCGCAACAGACGAGTTCACCATTCCCGCCGCAGGTATAACAGGAATCGTCATTATCGTCCTGGAGAGATCCGGTCAGCAAGATGAACGTGGGGGGTATGGGAGATTGCTATCGCAAATTTCGGCAAAAGCGGGAACGAGAGAGGCGCCGGCCAATCTCGGGGCCAAGCCTCCCTCGAAACGGCTCAACTCGGGTTTGAGGATCCTGACACCCCAAGGGGGCGCGAATGAAAATCGCTCACAACCATCGCACAGGGCTTTCAGGGATGATATCAAATAGGCGCGCTCTGCATGTTACAACAAGAGATTTGAAAATACTGACCTGGTTAGCTTGTGGACCATTAGCCGCAGGGCTCGGCCGCTCTCCTCCGCCACGAGGGATTCCTGCAGATGTGCCTTTTTTCTTCATCGGCCTGTGATGCAGACGGTTGTTAGCGAAACTTTCGTTCAAAGAACCTGCTATGCATTGACGCGAATGGACGTAGATGTTTTTTTTACACGAGCTTAAGCTTGGCCCGACGCGAAATCATGTGGTGCCACATCGCCATTTTAGTTGGGCGTGGCTTTTGTGACAACAAAGCGTCCTATCGGGCTGTCGTATAACTGCCACGGTAACCACCAAAAACGCAATCAAGTGGATAGTAGAAGAAAGGGAGATAGATACTCACGAAGTCTTGACGCGTAGTCCACCACGGGGTTTCTTGGCCGATCGCAGATTCGAGGGCGTAGCCGCGCGAGAATTACGTCTCGAGGAGGGAGGCTCCAACCCGGTTTGAAACAATGCGCTAGTCGGCGAGATAGAATCTTCTACCTCATCGTGATTCCTCTTGGCCGCTCTGGCAGCTCTTCCACTCAGAGCTGGCGTCCGAGAGCACCGATTCTGTTCCGCCGAGGCAACCACTGCAAGCGGCGGCTGCGCTGCCGGCGCATCCTCCGGCAGCTCGTCCGATCCCAGACCGTCCCGTACGAAACTATCTGCCGAGGCGGCTGTGGTGAGCCTGCGGTTCTCAAGCCTCTTCTCTACCTTCTGGTTGCTGAGGTCTTCTGACGCAGCATCCAATTCAGCATACTTGCTCGCAAACTTCAGGGGGGCAGGTGTCCGATGAGAAGCACCGTTGGTGATAACAGCAGCCGGCATGCTCGAGTCATGCGGATTGGGAGTGGTGGTGGTGTGGGTTGCGTTCGAGGGATGAGAAGCAGGCTTGGGCGACACGTTCTTCTTTTTAGACCCCAATTTCTTCTGGGCGGCGCTGATTGGCTGGGATGGCCCTACCAAGCCTGGCGCATCATTTCCCTCGGCAGACCTGGGGCGTGAAACAGCCAAATCGTCATCGACCTGATCCATGTACTCATCATAATCGTCGGGCATATCTTCAGGAACAGAAGACAGTGAAGAGCTGCTGCTAACAGATCCTGATCGTTTTTTCTTACGCTGCGGTGACTTGGTGCTCTTAATGCCGTTAAGGCCAGCAGCAGCAGGAGGGCGAATAACAGGGGCCCTAGTAATACCAACGGTAGGAGTCGCAGCGGTAGCCGTAGGGGGAGCAACGGCAACCGTAGGGGTAGCAGCAGCAGCCATAGGAGTTGCGGCGGCAGCCACAGGAGTTGCAGGGACAGCCGTAGCAGTATCAGCGGCGGCCGTAATAGCGGCGACGGCAGGTGCAGTAGTAGCGGCGGCGGCAGGCGCAGCAGTACCGGCCGCAGTAGTACTCACCGCAGCAGCACCGGGCGTAGTAGTAGACGCAGCAGCGCTGTTTAGGTCTGAGTCTAGACTGGCACCATTAACTTCGCCAGCATCAGCTCCAATGCCGGCATCGGGACGAAGTAATGCATCATTGCCCTTCTCGAGCTTGATCTTCTTGGTCGCACGGCCATCGGCATCGGGCGCAACCTCTTTGAAGGTGCTGAGATCCATCCTGACAAGGGTCGCGTAAGGTGCAGGCTTGGGCTTGCGGGGAGTGAAACGGTTGCCTGTAGAGGGAGGTACAAAGTAGTAGCAGCCTTTGTTCTCTTTCTTGCCGTCCCTCTTCTTCTCGGAGATCAGACGATTGAATTCTCTAAGGGTCTCCGGATCTGCTTTCTGATGGTAGATGTCCTCAATCATAGACACGAACTGTGGGTCGTTAGAATTTTCGTCATAGAGCAACCGCAGAGCCCAAGCGGTCGGATAACGATAATGGGCGAGCGCTTCCTCCACGGCGAACTCTACGACTTTGTCTGCTAGATCTTTGTCTTGAGGTTGGCGATTGAGAGTAGAGGGCGGTGCATGGAAGAGGGAAGGGACAGCTTCAACCGGCGAGGCAGGTGGTGGCGGACTGGGCCGTGCACTCTTACGTCTGCTCGATTGGCGGCGCGTGGTAGTAGAATTGGCGTCGATATTCATGTTGTTGGGTGAATGTGAGAGGTTTTTGTCTTTGGTGGTGAGGGACGTGCGCCCAACCTTGGAAGATTTTTTGGGCACATAGTCCTCATCCTCGCCGTCATCCATAACAGGCAACGATAAAAATGGTCGAGATGATGGTGACAACATCATCGCATCGGGATCATCGGCCTCTGGAAATGCACCCGACATATGCGGAGGCGGTGTGTTCTCCTCAGCAGCAGCAGCAACAACGGGGACAGGGGCGGCTGCCGCTGACAATGGCTTCTTCAAAACAATCCTCTTCACTGCAGGCGGGGCAGCGCCATTACCATGATCAGCGCCTGGCATCGCCGGCTTCTTCGCAACAGCCGGCTTAGGGAGGGTGCCTAAGGGTGCCATGTTCTCGACGACACCGGTCTTCATCAATCCAGCCTCCTGGTAACTTGCTTTATTCTGCACGGGCGGCTCCAACCATCGCCGCATGAGTATTCTTTCTTCGTGATGTGCTCCGGATCCTCTGTTGTGACCCGAGGGGGAACTTGAGAGTTGCAGAGGGCTCGAATAGCGCGAGCGGGTAGGCTTCGGGTTCGAGGTCATGATGGTTGGTGGGCGGCGGTTCTGATTGAAATCCGAGCCTTCCAGGGCAGGCCCCCTAAATCGCCTCTTTTCGGGCCAGGCACGCAACTTGCACTCGATATTCGCGTCACTTCTGCCTTTAATACTAGGTAAAAATTAGTCTCGGTGCAATCATTCTCTGATGGAGATATTTGTACTTCTCTTGATGGTTGACGCATGTGGTGGTGACGGTTCGTCGCGTCCCTATTATTACTTTTTCTGCTGTGTGGTGATGTTTCACGTCGCGCGATAGGGATAGGGATAGGGAGAGCGACGAGCTGGGGGGGTTGAAAGGAGGGTGGGAAGAATCCCAGGATTCGGAGCTGACGGCAGGACTCAACTGCTGCTGGCGGGTGCTAAGGTAGGTAACTAGCCAGCCCAGAGGTAGCCCTGGAGATGTGTAGGCAGGGCCAGGTACAAGTACCAGGTAGGCCTAGCTATGCTGCTGCCGCAATCCACCTCACAGCGCGCTCGCTTTGCACTCACCTACCACCCGGGCGCACACTGACACGGACCCGGTCCTTGACAAGGGGGGTGGAAGCTTCGGATTCCTTGACGTGCTATTCTGTAGGTTTTTTCCTACTTCCCCTAACTCAGTACTAGGGTATGCTAGAATCGCCCGCCCTGCTTGTTGTTATTAGAGTAATTCCTTCGCAGCTTTTATAAATACTGAATGAGGTAAACAACGGCAAGAAGCTTGAGACTCGGGTAAAATATCACCAGCACAATAAGGAGGTCGGCGAATTTCAGCGTCGAACTCCACATTTGAAGCTCTCCTTTCCCATTGTCTACCAAATTAACCGGCTCATACGATAGTAATTCCTATTGTGAAAGCTCCTTCGGTAGTATAGACGGGTAGCCCTCAAACTCTATTCACCTTGCCTTGCTCTCTTGACTTGGTCCTCATGCCCATTAGGTTTGTCACATGTAGCACCAGGCCCCCCTTTTGCACAGGTCTCTCCCACACCGTATCTCCCGACGCTTCCTCCAGATTCCAACCGATACATGCTTACTTAAAAGTACCTACCTATCATACGGTTACCTCCTCCTTCCCCATCGCATTCCCTCACCCTCATCTCACTATGTCATCTCTCGGCCTGTTTGCACCCTACGCATAGGCGCATGTATCATGAAACCTGCACATATCAGTTGATAAAAAGGCCTGAAGCAACGACTTACGCAAGCGCTTGTAGATAGACCCTGACCACCGCAGATTAGGTAACTTAAGCACACGTAGATCTAATAGGTCTGCAAGAAGTGCAAGAAATTATCTGGTCCTTTTATTGTTTTTCTTCGGAGATGCATCGGTAATGCTAGCTCCGGTGCATGGCGCTTTTCTCTGCAAGTTGTCGAGGAAGCCCGGAATTGACCCATTCTTCCCATTCTCCCCAACTTGCTCGCACCTGCCCCTAGGATCAAGCCAAATCTCCACCACCGGGCACCGCGTCGGGTTTTAAATGCATATCCTCGCAACCCCTGAAGATCGATTGATACACCGTCATGCTTGCCTCTTTTTGCGGATTGTCACCACCGCATCACCGCCATCATCACCGGCGCCAGCACTAGCTTCGAGTTCACCTTCTCGTCTCATTCATTCCTCGCCGCTCTCTTCTTCGCCTCCCTCCTCCTTCGCATCCTTCTTGGCGGGCTTCTTCTTCTTCTTGTTCTTGCTCTTACCCTTGTTCTTCGCCAGAGGCTGCTCCAGGATCTTGAGGATCTCCTCGTCGGTGATCTTCTTGTCTGTTTGGTATTTGCTCACATCCAGCGCCGGAGGTGCACCGAGTTTCGTGATACCATTTTTGGTGATTGCTGTTTCTCACGTTAGCGCTATCTCTTCGAGTCCTGCATGCAGCAGTGAGGGCAAAGTACCGAGCGTAGTCAATAACCGGGCCACTGGCGAGTTGTCCTTGTCGCCCACGAGTTCGTATTGGCGAAGGACGCCCTGGCGGACACCGTCGAAAAGGCCGACCTTGAACTTGGTATCTCCGCCCTCCTCCTCGAGCTGTCTGGAGCTAAAGGGGAAGTGGCCGAACTTGCTCTGGATCGTGGATAGAGTCTTGCGGGCCGTCTGCGACTTGAGGATGTACGTGTTGGTGGTGCGTCGATGAAGGGTGGCACGCTGTTCCAAAGTCTTGACCTTGCCACTCCCTAAGCTCACGCCCATCTCCACACCCCAGACCTCGCCGATTTCGGGCGTGCCCTCTCCCTTCGTGCCCTCAGCGGGAGCTAGGACGATCTTCTTCTTGCCTTCGATCTCGTCATGCTCGAAGAGCCATGACGTGGTGCTCTCAACGAGGCTGCAATCGTAGCTCTTAACCGCCTTCTCCAAAAGCTGGCTGATCTTCGTCTGCGTCGGAGGCTTCACGGCTGTGGCCTTGGCCTTCTCCTCTTCCGTACCAGCCGCCAGCAAGCCAGGGGGAACCATGAGGCGCAATAAAAGTTCATTCGCGTAGTAGGTGGCTAGCATCAAGTCGGCGGTCCGGCCCGTGACAACATCTTCAGCGCCAATTATAATTGTGTCGCAAAGTATGGAACCAAAGCCATCGATCTGCGCGCCTAGCTGGATCTTGATGGGCTCCCCCGCTTGTAGCTCGACATTGGCTTCCGCTGTATCCGACGACATCGGGGTGTAGGGCGTCACATACGATGATGGCGACACGGTCGTAGGGTGGGCGAAGCCTTCAATGACCAACTTCCGTCAGTGAAAAGCCTAGCGAAAAGCGCAGTCCTACAGTTAGCGAGCGCGTACGTACCCTTGTGCTTAGTAGTGCGGTAGACCTTGGCCACCTCTTCCTCGATAAGCTTGTCTCCCTTCTGGCAGATAGTGATGATCTTCTCGCCAGCAACGCAGAGCTCAGACACGGCGGCAAGGACCTTCTCGGAGATGGCGGCTGCCGTCTTCCATTTTGTGAGGTTATCCGGATTGGAGAGGGTATAGTCTGCACAGCTTCTGGGTCAGCCCGGTGGATCCAAAGATCTTAGAGGTCGTATCTCGAGTCTCGAGTCCCGGGCCTCGGGAGGTCAAAGGGCCAAGCGAGTACACAACACAGAGAGATATTCAATGGGTTGGTATAGCGGGGTAGTTACAACTGGGGGGACGAGTAGGACGAGTAGGAAAGGGCCTCGATGGAAATGATAATTACGAACCGACTTCCTTTTTTTCCGCCATCTTGGTTATTTTCTGGTAAGACTGTCGAATTGCTGGATAAAAAGAAAGTTGAGGTAAAGAGAGAACTGGAATTGACAAGGCGACAGGAGGTGGACGTTTACAGGTATTTTGTATTGTACCTTGCGTATTCCAATTTTGGTGCGCTGCGGGGATTCTAAGCTCGAGTTAGGTGAGCTCAAAGTCGTACCCGCGCTTCGATACGTAAAAGAGGAAGAGGGGCATGCCAACCTACCTGAACAGGTAGGGGGCCATGCAAGATGACGGCCCAGACGTATTCTTATTGTCTCCAATGCTACCTACAGTAGTCCGTGGTAGCCTTGGGTTTACTGCTAGCAAAAACGACTACAATCTACCTAGGTAAGCAAGAGATTTGCTATTTACGCTGTGTACCACCTAATAAACCTGCTACGACCTGCCATACTATCCTCGATAGCTCTGCTACTATCGATAACTGCTAACCGAGTCAACGAGCTTAACTACCACTTGATGTGTGCAACCCATTATTTCAAGAACACTTATATATAATGCATTGCTAAGTATACATCTTAAGGTTAAAATATACTATAAGCATAGTTAAGCTTTCGTAGAAATTGTCTTATAAGCCGGGCTGCCAGTTGCTCCTATATGAGGGACATTGCGCCAAGAGCAACCTTGAAGTTTCTTAAGCAAAAGCACATATTTCTTGGTATCATTTAAAGGAGTTTTTAGCATAAAAAATGTCATACAGCCATTTTCAACACCTACATTCATGATGAATATATGGAAGGTGTTAAGACTATAATAGAAATCATCATTGCTCTACTACTTATGCGTCACTTATATCCCATATTGAGTCCCCAAGCAGTTCATGTATGATGTATGCCCTGTTAAGACATTTTTGCCTAGTACCTAAGCCTCCTTGCGCACAGATCACCTGACAACCTCCGGATCCATTACGAAGGATCTCGACATAGAAAGTGTCGCGTCCAACCCGTCCAGTGAGTGAGCACAGCCCCAAAGGCCAGCGCCCCGACGGTGGGTCCCATCTTTCCCGTCCCGTTCAAGCCTGTCTGTACGTCGCCTTCACCCTTTCCAAAACGTTCAGTTCAGCCACGGCAAAAGTCGAGCACCGCCTTTGGAACTTTGGGAACCGCCGTACATCACTGAAAAGTATAACGCTACTTATAATCTTACCTACTTGTACATACATACATATGTAGGTAAATATCATCAGGAGACAGACCGACACAACAAGGCAGAGTTAGTGGAATCATTGTTTCGTCATCCCATTCAAGCGCTTGCGCAATTGGGTTTGAAGGGACATAGGTGCCTCATGTGATTCTTCAAGGTCCATCGCCAATCATTACCGTTCATCATGGCCACCAAGCAAGATTCTGAGTCGGCTCCTAGCACAAGCGCCGGCGCGACAGCAACACCAACCGCAACATCGAAGTCTGAACATGCGCACTCCCACTCCTCCGCATCTTCCCCAAAGGACAAACCTGACGCACCCGGTTCTGATTCAAATCCAACATCTCATAACAGCGTTGCGGTTCGCGACAAAGAGTCCTTTAACCGTGTCCTTCTCGATCAAGCTATAAATCGCGATCATATACACTCTGCCGCCTTGGCCGAAGACAAGATACGCCTTAATGACACGAACAAGCATCGGTACAAGGAGATTGCAGACTATAGGCTGCTAAGGAGCGAATACAAACACTGGTTCCCCCCCAGCAGGCTCTATGGAGAGGGTTATAGTGGCTACGGAAATGGGCGCACTGAAACTGGCGGTCCATCGCGACTGTTGTATCCGGCACATAAGCCGAGACCGGGCAAGCGACAGACACCGGCTTTAAAATGGAAACGGAAAGACATGAAGCAACAGGCCGAACAGCACGAGGAACTAGTTCCAGTGCGCTTAGACGTTGACTGGGAGAAGATCAAATTGCGCGATACATTCACCTGGAATCTGCACGAGAGGATAATTCCTCTGGAACTCTTCGCCGCCCAATTAGTTGAGGACATGGGATTGAAGCCACCGGCTACGCAGCCGGTCTATGAACAGGTTGTCCAACAGCTTCATGAGCAACTCAATGACTTCTACCCCTTTGTCTTTTCCGATGAAGATGCTCTGGACCCAGAATTACCATATTCCGCCTGGAAGAACGACGAGATGAGGATATTGGTCAAATTGAACATCACCATTGGTCAACATACGCTTGTGGACCAGTTCGAATGGGAAATCAACAACCCACTCAACTCGCCAGAGGAGTTCGCTGCCAGCATGGCCAAAGACCTCGCGCTGTCTGGCGAATTCACGACCGCCATCGCTCACTGCATCCGAGAACAGACACAGCTCTTCACCCGGAGCTTATACAGTATAGGTCATCCGTTTGACGGTAGGCCTATAGAGGATCCCGATCTTGTCTCGGCATTTCTCCCATCCCCACTGCCGACTGTATTCCGCCCACAACAACAAGCCAAGGAATATGCACCGTACCTCTACGAGCTCAGCGAGGCTGAATTGGAGAGGAATGAGATGGTATTCTCGCGCGAACAGAGGAGACAAAAGAGGTCTATCAACAGGAGAGGTGGTCCGTCTTTGCCGGACTTGAAGGAGAGGCAGAGGACTATCCGCACGCTCGTAGTATCTTCGACCTTACCGGGAGCCGCAACCGACGTCGAAGAGAGCAGGCTCTACAAGCGTGTTGCAGGCGCCCCCGGCACAGGTCGCAAGCGAGGTCCGGGTGCTCGCGATGGCGACATTTCCGATACCGACGAGAGCGACGACTCGTCACCGGACTCACCTATAGCCTCACAAGTCGGCGGCACGGCGAGGACAAGGGGTATGCGGGGTGCTGCTTCGGCCGCACAGCAGCGCATGGCGAATCTCGGTCGCTCCGAAACACCTGAAGCGACGATACATCATCATGAAACGCGAACATCCAGGAGGTTCGGGCGTGAACTAACGAGAGAAGGCACCGAAGAACCGCAGCATTACTGGGTAACTTTGAGAGTAGCAAAGGACAAGCTGCGGAAACAACTCCGCGGGGAGCCGATAATAAAACAGGGCACTCCAGCCGGACACCGCACCCCCTCACTGTCCCACGCTCGCGCGCCGAGTACAGCGAATAGCATGCCACCTCCATCTACTCCTAACGCGACGCCCGCTGCCCCGGCGAGAACCCCTTCCAATGGCATACCCCCTGGACAGATTGGTCGTGTAGATGCCCCTCCCCCGACTGGCGGACCTGCTCCAACCCCTGTAAGACCCTATCTTCCTACACCATCCCCCTCAAAGAACTCCCTCTTTCGTTTTTCGAGCAGCCGTTATGACCTGTGAATATCCGATTTTCCGTATGCCAAGATTTTGACCATTATACTCACATCGTATCACAGCCCCCTCCTCCCGCGTGGCTTGTTTCGGCCCTTGAGAGATTCAAGCAGGAAGAGATATATGCGAACGACCTATTCGAGGCGTTCATGCGCTACTCGGCCGTTGACACCAATACCGGCTCGCAGGTCCCCATGCCACAAGCGGGCGCCGCCATCCCTCCAAATGTCCGGTTTTATTTCCTCCCGCGCATCAAGTGCCTCGACTGTCCCGGCAAGCTCTACACGCCCGGGCCGGACACCACGGCCTCCAACTTCGAGGTGCACCTCAAAAACAAGCAGCATAAGGAGAAGGTGGAGGCCCGATTACGGAATAGCGGCACGGCTGTTTAGTTAGACGCGTCCGGCTCCCATTCTTCCACAACTCCAGCTAAGCCCCTTCCTTTTCGATACTAGATTTGCCCGGCGCCACTCAAAATGTCTGTCATTTAGAGCCTCTATATCATCAGATGGCAAGACGGGCACACAACATAGAATATCCGTTGCTTGGTCTATTCCCATAGCCCAGATGGTTGACATGCGCGACGACCGGCTAGGCTCATCCAACTTCCCCTGAGGTTAGAAATGCTGGGGTGACGCTCTGATTCCAGTTGGCAGCCAGGCGGCAGATATATGGCCACCGGGCCCCCCCAGCTTCGCTCCCGGAACGACCAGGTTACGCCGCGTGGAGAATGTGCTCACCGCACTTCTATCGAGCAGCGGTGTACTTCTGGACTCAGATACTTGCGATCCCTAGCATTTGCGAGCATCCCCAACATCAAAGTCGAATGTCCCAGGGCGCAGTGATAGCCCATGTTGAGCCTCCTACATTGCTAATATGAACGGGGAAGTGTTTTCTACAACATGTATATGCCTCTCAACTTTTCTCGAATTTCGGGTAGGCGGCTACAGGAGCCGCGAATCTAGGGGAAAAAAAAAAAAAAGATCTGCAGTGTGTACGGACGGGCTAACGAGGCAAGCGTGGTCTGCCACGCGTGTGCTCTCCATCATCACTCATCATTCGCCACCGAGCGTCGGCGCGGTTATCTGTTGCTTTCCCCGTCCGTGTTTTTGTACCTATAGGTTTGATTATTGTACATAAAAGATATCCGGCGCAGACGGTGCGGTGAGCTGCTGTGTTCTTTGCACAGTCATGGACGGGTCGGTGGGTTATGGTAATGTCTACATAGGTCACTTAATCCCGAGACTGTGTTTTATATGGCCGTATACGCTTTTCCGGCGGGACGAAAGGTGGGGGCTTCTGCATGTGTTTATGCCTGACATGCATATCATGTCATAGATAATATAACCAGGCTCGAGTAAAAGTCCGTGCTTGTATGGATGGTGAGGCCTGGTTCACGATTTCGTATGTTTGCATTGGGCATGCCCTTGCGCCTTTTAGGGCCCTCCTGGCTGGACCACGACCGTTTTTGTGGCGAGACTGCTGCAAGACGGGAAGATCGCACCGGTAGTAATTCTTCTGTCCACGGGTGTAGGACCAAGAGCAGACTCAACGGGACATACATGTAAAGTTCGCCCTACCTCGACGGGCCCTTGTCTGGAATATACAGTCAATGCAAAACGCCTCGGGCGAATTCTGGAGTACGGTCTCAGCTCATGTACGGGGGGCAGGGACTACGCCGGGGTATTACGTATCCCGTCTCCAGGGTTCCATAGGTGCCGCGAGGTCTCGAACAAGAGGGGCGTTGAGCATAAATCTGACTACGGGGTGTTCTCGGAGAGGCATGTTAAGGAGTTGTGTGTGGAATTTATATACGGGAATGATCGTGTCTGTCGGATGTCTCCTGGCCTTTTAGACAATGTGGAAGGAGCCGAACCCATGTGTATTCTGTGTCCTTACCCAGGAATAAGGACTTTTCGCCCTATTATACACAGCTTTCGTCATTCGTAAATGAGGCTTCGCCCCCTCGACCCCAGAGGAAGCCCGTAGGTATATGGCCAGCCTTTTAGGCTCTTTAAGTGGACTGAGTTTCTCTCCTAACCCAACCCCTTTTCCTAACGACTGTGAGGGATGGTAAAATCTTACAGGGGGGCCACTTAGAGGTAGACAGACGGTTTCTTTGGTCTACTGCCGATAAACACGTCTACTCAACCTCGTGCTCACACCGACCTTGCTCTCACCCGCTTTACCTTGGCACCATAATCGGCCTAACTGAGGAGAGACATAGACATATTTGCCGCTCCCAGTTTGGATCACGCAGAGATAGTTCGAAGCTAGAGCTAGCAACACTATAGTGACGAAAGGATGATAATAGCTGTTGGTGGTCTGTTATAGCATAAGAGGGGGCTATAGGTTTTCATCTGAGGCATGTCTGGTGGGAGGGCAGTAAGGAGAGAGGAAAAATACCTTCACAGGGAGGAGAAGCGTAGGATATTACGGGATATCTGCCAAGGCCGTAACCATGTTATTACCAGTGCAATATCTCGTAGACGTGAAACTCCCTTGTGATATTGAAATATGACAATGTCGCCGATACGTATCAGGAGATCACGATGTCAAGGGCCAGCAGTGTTAGCAGTAATACCGATGGTAATTTATCCCAGCAAATAGAGCCATCACGTCATCGCATCGTTGATGGGTGATACCCGTGGCTGAATCTTGCCTCCGGAACTTTGTTCCCAGTCTAGGCTCGTGATTGTCACCAGGAGACGAGATGAGCCCAAACCGCAACAAGACGAGTGCGTACCGAGTTAAAAGCATCGTGATATTGGAACGGTATGCAGTATCATGCCGGTTAGTAGCATTGATCTCTCCTGCCGCTAGTTGACATAGACGCATATCTTGCTTTGCCTTACATAAACGGTGTCGTCCAAGTGTATCATCTCACTCTCACCTAGCCCCTAATCCAATTTTCCTATGCGGTCAATTTACAATTCTCAGAGAAATATCCAACCATTTCTTAGACAATAATGTTCAAGCAAACAACCTCACTTCCGGGATGAGTTACACTGTACGCACACCATCCTAGCCGTTGACTGAAAGTACCTCTAAGCCAAGGACTGCGAGACTGGCAGCAGATTTGTTGAGTCAAGTGGACACCGGGTTTATATGAGATTATAAATTCATTTTGAGATTATTCGAGATCCTTACTATGTTGCCAGGAAGTGCGTTGACTAGGTGATCTTATAAAGTATCGTATCACCCTGCCCACATTCTTGTAATTTGACTGGGTTCTCATGGTGAAAGAGTTAGAACATAATGAATTCGTATGGCCCTTCGACGTAAGTAGATCAGTGACGACACCCAAGGTGAGATTGTTGCTGTAGAAGCGGAATATTCCAATTCCCTATCTTACCCCTATCGAGATCGGACTGCATATATTCCCTTTGCCTTGACTTTGGTAACTTAGACACCTTGGCCACCCACAAGCAAGAGATTGCACTGTGCTTGTTTTCCCTAGATACTTCACCTTGGAAGTTAATCACTCTCCTCGTCTTATTTATCTCGGCCAACAAAACCCACTCAGCACGTCTTTCTCCTCACCATCCTGACTAGACATTTCTTCGAGAAGATTGTACGATTTCGACATTGTTCGTTTTACCTACACACTTTCCTGTCTGTAAGTTGAAACGAATTTCTTTGCATCACGTCATACCGAGCTTCACGTCACACCGAGCACCTGGCCGCCGAGTTCCTTTTCATCCCATGTTTTCCCATTAAATACGCGTAATTATCCAACTTTACCTCGACTGTTTGTTTGCCCACCTCGAGTCCTGAGGCACGAACTACCTCACCACCCACTTCTGCCCTTAATTTTTTCTCAAATCCCTTCTTCCTCTGTTTACCTCCGAGCAACGCGTCCACCTTCCCACTTCTTCCCACACTTTCGCATATCCATTCGTTCTGCAAAAATCACACCACACTCTTTTTCCAGACACACTCTTTCCACTGCAGTGACCCCTTCATTCAATATCTTCATCCTTATATCTTCTCGTTGAAGCACGCTACTAGGTACTTGGTAAGCCCCTTCCACATGCATTTCGTATCCCTAATATAACACCACCACACCACATCTTCACCTTTCACCTCAGACTCCTTGTTCCACTGCCATTGTAATATTGTCTACATCTTCTTGTCACCAAGCTGGCTTCGAAGCAACCGTGCTCCATCTTGTTCACCCACAGTTGACTTAGATCCATTTGCCGCCTTCTTTTCTCTCCCTCCCCTTCAACCTCAAATCAAAGCAACTCGTGTTCGGGAGGGACAAGCACTCATTTCAAAGTTTTTATCTTCGGTTACTGACAACTTTCTCGTCTCTAGAATCAATCACCCTGAACATCACAATGCCTGCCTCGTACGAGAAGTACGCTGAATTCGACCCGCCCGACAACGTCGGTGCCATCGACATCGAGTTGGACGACGGCACTCTTCGTGTGGAGGGTACCGACATCAAAACGTCCTGGATGCACGCTCCCGTCCAGAAGAAGCGTGGATTCTGGGGCATTTATGGTCGCTCGCTGCTTCTTGCACTTGTCACTCTCCTTGCCGCTGTTGGTGTGTTCTTTGTCACCATCGGCATCAAAAGCTGCACTGGTGAGCACCCCGTTCACAAAACATTTCTCTTCAATGCTAATATCTGATAGGCCACGGAATCGAGTCCCGCAACCTCCTTGAGAATGCTTCGTCTCCTGGTCTGGCTGTTTCGGCGTCTCCTCATGGTAGCCCTGCCCCCGTCTCTATGGACCCGGTTGTCACTGCCGTGGCTCCCGAGCTTGCCAAGCGTCAGGTGTACGGAGATGAGCATTCAATCGTCACTATTTCCCTTCCCGTGTTCTCCACTGTGAACACTGGCTATCCGCCTACGGTTGTCCAGGAATCTACCACTAGCTCTTCGGCCCATACTACCACCACCGAGACTGCTCAGGTCATTGAGACGACGACTGCGGCAACTGCTTCGGAGGAATCCATGTCATTTGGAACCATCTCCATGCCTGAGGGTTCGGTCGTGAGCCACACGTCTTTGGCCACGATCGTTGACACCTCCGTGGCCACCTACCTGAGCACTTCGGTCGCGACCCATGTCAGCGCGTCTACGATTCCTGCTGCTACATCGTCGAGTGTCCTCATCAGCGGCTATCCGTCCACGGTTGTCTCGGAGACTACCACTAGTTCGCAGGAGTCCGTGGCGTTTGGCACCATCTCCACAGCTGAGGGTTCGATCGTGAGTCATACCTCCTTGGCCACAGTCGTCGACACCTCGGTGGCCACCTACCTCAGCACTTCGGTCGCGACCCATGTCAACGCGTCTACCATTCCTGCGGTTGCATCGTCGAGTGCTCTCACCCACTTCACTTCGAATGTTTCCAGTGTGACTGTAACTCGGACTGTCGTCCCTATCATGGGTACCAGCGCCAAGTCTCTCGTGAGCTCGACTCACACCGTGACTTCCGCGACTACTTCCGCTCCTTTAGGTAATGGCACGATCGTCCATCCGACTCCCAGTCTTTCTTTCACCCTTTCGAGCTCGGAGCTCGTGACCACTATCTTTCAGAGCTCGACAGTACTCAGTACAGCCCATGCGAGTGAAACCGGCACAGTGAGTTCAGGGACGTCTTCCTCTTCTGCTGGTACAGCGTATGGTGGTCCCCCCGTGCAGACCTCATATGCCACGCCCAGCTTGACCTCGTCTAGTGCCATCGAGTCTGCTGCCTCTACCCGTGCGGTTGGAAGCACTAGAAGTACCACGGTCACTACCACCGTGTCTACTAGCTGCAACTGCACCACTGCAAGCGGTACTCGGACCAGGACCTTCATTTACACCACCGAGACTCGCACCAAGTTTAACACTACGACTGTTGTTGTCACCCAGACGCCTACACGCACTAGCACTATAGTCAGGTATGTATCCTCAACTACCCCTCCCATGCATCAGCTCAAGGCTAATAATCTATAGCAACGATGCTGTCACGGCCAGCGGTCATGGGTCGATTTCGACTGCGGTCCCAGGCACCACCCACGAGGTCACGGCCTCCCAGCTGCCGACCATCACCGTTTCCACATCCGTGCTTTATTCTCATACCCCGTCTCCGTCCACGGTGACTACTTCCACAGTTCCGGCGCAGCCTACCTCGAACTCGAACGACGAGGGATTCGCATCGACCGTCACTGTGACATTCACCCCTACGTCATTGACTCCTATCGTAGTCACCGAGACCACCTTCGCCACTATCGAGAGCAGCTGTTCCCCCACGGCGAGCCACGTGACGACGACCGAGACGGCCCAGGGCAGCACAACCACCGTCTTCGTCCCCGAGATCTCGACGCAGACCGCAATGACGTCGTGCAGCTCCTCTTCCACCACGATCACTGAGACCGAGACAGTAACGGAGACCGTGGTCCATACCGCCTATCCCTCAGAACTCACCAGCGCTACCACGACCACAGTGCAGGGCGCGAGCTCCACCGGCGCAATCGGCGGTGGCAGTGGTGGGTACAGCTACTCGGAAAGCGCGGGCTTCACGGTCGAGGGCAGCACGCACTCAGCCTCGACCTCCACTACTGCGCACATCCTGACATCGGCCTCGACGTGGACATCGACGATCGTCCACGGCTCCCCGAGCATCACCCCCAGCGTCTCGAAGCCGGCAATCCCCATGGTCTCCATCTCGCCGAACACCACCGCGACGGTGACCTGGATCCCGTTCGAGACCGAGGTCGAGACTGGCACGACATCTAGCTGCGCTAACTCGACGCAGACGGTGTTCTACACGCCCCCGGTATCCCCCTCGTTTGATAGCAGTATCGTGGTGTCTGCAATCTGGAGCACGTTCGTGGCCACGGCGTCCTCGGGCGCGGGCGTCGAGAGCATCGGAAACCCCACCCCTACGTCTACGTGCACCTCGTCGACCAAGACCGCACCCGGCAGCAGCGGTACCACGGCCGCGGTGACTCAGTCCGTCTCTTCCAGCGGCACCACCACCACCTCTCCCCACCACACCACCACCATCACCTCTCCCCACCGCACCACCACCATCACCAACACGGAGGCCTTCCCGTCCGTAATCGACGCCTCGGAAGCCGCGACGGAGGTGACCATGACGGGCGTCTTCGGTAACGTGACGTTCACGGTTACGGGTGCTACGAGCGGAATCGTCAGCGCCACCACTAGCGGACATGACGGTGGTAGCGGAGCGCTGAATGCCACGGCGACGGTCATCCCTGTCGTTTCGGACGGCGGCGACTCGGTCAAGCCGGCGCGTCTGTACTGGGGCGACACCAACGGCGGCAGTTCGAACGCGTGCGTCGCGATGCTGGTTGCGCTCGTGTGTGCCGTTATGGTGCTCTTCTAAGCCCGGCGCGGATGGGCACTGACCATACTGGACAAGTGCACGGTATGATGTGGCGTCCTACCGATCCTGTCTGTCTCTCACGCTTTATCTCATGGTCCTCCTGTCGTCCTCGTTGCTGAGAAGCTTATTTTGTTCCCTTCTCTCCCGGCATGGATCACCTGGATACAGGAATGGATGGATGGATGAGACTTGGTTTGAGGAGCCCAGGATAACAGTAATGAATGCGGGTGTGTCTATGTATTCTTCAGTAGATATTACCTCGTCTGCATGCATGCAAGGTGTTATTCTCATTCTTTCGGTATTCGGTATAGGGGCAACGGATTCACGGACACGGATGATGATTCACGGATGGATGAATGAATAATGGGCATTCCTCTGGTTTCCGGTTAATGTTTGTATGATTACGACTTCTTTCTTTTCAGACGCAAAAGTCTTCTGCAGTTGTTGGAGCGCCCTTAATTATGGGTAGCCTTCGTAATTGTCCCCTATGCTTCGGCAGGGGACGCATTAAGAAGACGAGGGTAGAACCATAACTAGCAGTAGATACACAGCAATGAGTTAAAATGAATCGACGGAGAGGTCGATAGTGATAACCTGATATGACGTTGTGACATGATCTCTAGCGGCAGGTCACTGATGTATGAAGCTACCTCGCTTTCTTCCCCAGCAAGTACTCCGGCAGTTGGTGTAAGAATTGCACAAAGCGTGGCGTTATCTGGTACCAACTTGTACCTCACCAGCACCAAGGGCCATGTAAAACTCGAAAATAATATTCCCATTCTCCAATATAACTAAGTATGTATGAAGCACCAGCCCGCCGTCTTATAAACAAAACCACCCCCTCCCCGCTTGCTTTACTCCCAACCGACACAGCCGACCGGCTAAGTACTTACTGCAACATAGCATCCAAGCTCTCGCCCAGAACGCCCTCGATGCCGACGATCCAGCGGTGCGTCTCCCTCTCGACGTGCTCGTCGTCGTCCTCCTGCAGCTCGCTGATGTAGGGCAGCATCTCGGGCAGCATGGCGAGCCACTCCTCGCCGAGGTGGTCCGTGAGCGCCTGCTCGCAGCGGACGGCCGCGAGCCGCACTGCCGCGTGCTCCGAGCGCATGTGCTTTAGCAACGCGCCGTTGAGCGCCTTCTGGTGCTCGCCCGAGTCGGCCGCGTTCGCGAGCTCGAGGACCGCCGGGACGAGGTCCTGCGCCACAAGCTCCGCCATCGTGGATGATGATGAGTTAGAGGAGGACGATGAGGCGGCGAGCAGCGTGAACTGCGCCGTCAGAGCTGGGGCCACGGCGTCGAAGTGCGCGGGGGCCTGCCAGAAGCCGTCCTGGTCGTGCTCGAAGCACTTCGCGAGGGTGTGGAGCACCTTGCGCCAGAGCTCCCGCTCCTCCGGGGACGAGAAACCCTTGGGGTTCGTAGAAGTGGTGGCGTTGTTGAGGATGCTGACCGCGAGGTCGGTCATGTAGGATGCGTAGCTGGTGACGATGGACTTCAGGGCGTCAAAAAAGGACAGGAGGAAGCTGAAGACACTCAGTTGGCGGAGGGTCTTGCCCGTCGTGTCCTTCTTCGGCAGGCCTGTTGCGGTCCACTCCACCAGCCGTATGAATATCGGGCGGAAGGCGGCGTCGTTAAGCTTGTATATCATCCTCAGCGCGACGCCGTTTACGAGTTCTTCGATGCGGTTCATGTTCTTCATGGACTCGCCACCAGCGTCACCTTTGATGTGCTCTAATCTTCGCAGATCAAAGGCATTGAGGAATATGGCAGAAAGGGAGGCGACGTTCTTCTCGATTACGTTCTTCTTGTGCTTATCGATGGCGAGGCCAAGGGTGTCAAGGTATTCTCGTGTAGCCTACAGGTTATGTCAGTAAACGATCACGGTACAAGAATAAGGAGTATTCTTACAGCGAAACCGGAGTTTGAGGCTGTGCTCCAGTTCTGCTCCAGCGCAGAGAAAATGGCCTTCGCATCGATTTGCTTGGCAAGGAAATTCAAACATTGAAGGCGGGCATTGTTGGCTTCGGCGCCCAGATTGCGTTTAGCAGATACGCTGGAAACTGCGAGGAGCTGCTGAAGGTAAGAACCCGAGAGCATATAAGGGAGGTGTTGCACAAGCGCCGTCATGAATGCATAGCCGGCATTGTGTAGATCCGCGTGCGGATTAGCTTCTTCTAAACTCTCCGTCATATATGCTATAGCCTTCGGAATGGCGGAGGGCAGGATAGGGACGACACCGTCTTGAAGGACATCGACGAGCGACGCCAAGCAGAGGAGTGCCATCACGCGGAGGCGATCGTCACCCTGCCCGAGACATTGGTCGCCCGCAATTGTCGATGCCGCCGCGATAACGGCCTCTGGGTCTTTCTTTCCGTATTTCTCCGCAATCTTGTCAACGCAATCCACGGCGATGTGCTTGTAAAGCATGTCATCAGACACCCTGATGATAGCCGTGAGTTGTGGCAAGAAGGCGAGCAAAGCCGCACGAGAATTGGCATCTCCCTGGCTCTCCTGGTCAATCCGCACCTCAACAGATCGCAGGACCTTGCGGCGTAAGACCGGGTCCTGTCTGTCCAAGAGCGTCTCAACCGCTTTGATGAATTCTGCGATAGACAGAAGGTTCAGAAGCTTGGAAAGGGCATCGCCACATCGGCTGTACAGGTGCTTGTATGACTTCAACGAATCTGCCAAGCCAAGCAAGTCTTTCAGGAGGGTCGAGTACAACTCTCGAACCTTCGAGGCCTCCATGTCGTCCCTTTCAGCAAGTTTACCGACCTGCGTTCTCAGTTTTCGATTCGAAAGTATGTATGGAAGAAGATTTAACTGCCGAAAAGCAATCTTCTGAGGATCGCGTTCACCTTCCTCGTTCGTACCAAGAAGAACAGAAGACAGAGCGGGCTTCGGCTTGAAGATATCAGCAATTAGGCTAAGAAGGCTGACCAGCGATTGTAGCTGAGTCTCGACCTTGAAGTAGCTGAACAGTTCGGCACTAAACGATAGGACCTGGTCGCTTGATCCGTACTTGTCAGCAAGCATCGCCAAGACCGCAAAGAGAAACTTGTCTGCATCTAGAGTCTCGACGAGCGAGATGAACAACCCGAGTCTCCGGTGCGACGGGATATGTTCGTGGGCAGTCACAAAACTGAGCAGGAGCTCCGATGCTCCTGTAACAGGGTCTTTTTTCCCCTTCAAAAGGGATTTGATGAGCGGCGGCACCACCTCCTTGACTGTCTGGTTGATCACGTGGGCGGAATAGTCGTCGCTCTGTCGCAATACAGAGTTCCCCATGAAGGTGAAAATGGGCATCACACTATGGAGTATCAACTCTGGCGCAACGTTTGCCAGCCTAGCCACAAGGAGGAGTGCCGAGCTCTGGACGGCAGGACTCGAAGACTTTTGAATGCAGTTAACAAGTAGATCCCCATGCCCCCCTGAGCGATCAATCTTGAGTTCCTTGTTGTTCTTGTACGCTGGCACCATAGCAAGGAGACTCCGTAGCACTAGATTTTGTAGGTAGCCTAGCTCTGACCCGACGAGCGCTCTGAAGTGCTGGAGTTCTGAAAGGGTATTGAAGAGAGCATTGAGTAATTGTGGATGATTCTCCGGGTTAGACCCTTCCACAAGCTGTAGAACGAACGTCACTTGCTTTAGTGCTGATGCCAACTCCGGCGTTGTTTGTGTGCTGACACCACGATGAGCGTCAGACGAGCTGGTCCTTCGCCGCTTGTTCGGTGATGGCTCGGTAGCCATCTTCGCCGTGGGTTCCAAACTCTCTAGGAAGGAGAGAAGGATGTCTGTGTTGAGCTCCACACTCTTCAAAAGGTCTGCTGCCTCTGACGAGGCAGGACTGCTGTCCTCCGACCAGCCCTTCTGAGTCAGATCCAGCATGCGCTGAGCGACTACATGTTTTGTCTCGGTTTTCATCGATGACCATATCGCCTGAATACGGAGGAACAGCGCGTGGAGCAGGCCTGGCCTTGCCTCGAGTCTACCCGTCTCTATACTGCCTAGCAAAAACTCCAGGCCAGACTTCTCATTAGCGAGTAATACTTCGGCGGTGCTCTGGTCTACAGCTGACTCATCAATTTTCTCTGCAGTGCAAAGGTGCCTAGCCTCATCGGGAGAGAGCGACGACCACCAACTCAGTAGTGGGAGGAGAAGTTGAGTACGGGAGGTGCCCGAAATGCTCTTGATTTGGTTCAAAGGTGTGAGTAGCCGCAGTTTGACGGTTAGGAGAGGAGTATTGACGATATGGGAAGCTAGGAAAATCAATATTGAAAGTCGCGTCCCGTGAGACAGGTGGTGCTTCTTATCCTTTTCAGCTCCGTCGAGTGACGCCCTAGAACTGCTGTTCAAAGCATTCTGCACCACGGCAAGGACGTGGTCCGCGTTGAGGACACATTCTTCTAGGGAGGGCACGATGACGACACGCATAAACTTGCGACTGACTTCTGGGCTCATCCACTCAACCGATTTCATAGTGTCGTACATTCGATCGTGACCCCATTGGACATGTTTATCAGATTTACTCTCGAGCTGCTCTTGGAGGCTCTCGACCACAGTCAGTAGGTCCGCGGCAGCGCGTCGAACCTTTCTAGAAGCATCATTAAGAGCAACAATGCAGTAAGGAAGGATGGCTTGGAAGTCTATGCCCGCACAATCTCCCTGCTTCAGGCGATCTTTAGCCATATCCAGAGCACTAACGCGAGCGAGCGTTGGGTAGGGCCCAGACCAAACGCGCATCAAGAACGTAAAGTAAAACGGGGATTTGCTAGCTTCAGTTTGCTGTGACGGCGCGATCTGGTCGAAAGATGTGACGTCCTCGGGTCGAGAGACTGAGGAGATGAAGACTGCACATAAGTCCATGAAGATGTCCGAGTGGAAAGACTGAAGACATGAATCTGTTGGCTTGGTTTGTAAAGCACGAACACGCTGAAGAGCGGCGGGGAAATCATCAGAATCGGGCGATGCGTCTCCCTCGTCTTTCATTACCACGTCATCTTTGGGCTCGCCCGTAATGGCTTTTGGTCGAATTTCGGCGTCTAATTTCAGCTCTAAAGCATCCACATCGACATCCGTGTCAGCAATGACCTTGGCGAAGACGTCACGAGATACAGTGTCCGCCCTTGTAAGCCCGATAATCGTCGACGCAAGAGCCTTCCGCACGGCGCCCTGTGGATCAACCTCGTCGTCTATCTTGTGAGCGGCCAGGAGGAGGGATTTGAACAGGACTGCCGTTTGCGCTTCGTTCAGGACCTGCTGCGAGAGAATAGACTCGATAACAGGAAGACCTTTGGCATCGCCTCTCCTCGATATCCTGTCCACTAGCGCGAGACATAGGCCATTTGCTAGTTTTCCGATACTGTGTTCCTTCCCAATATCCACAAGAAGGCCGGGAAGACCATGAACCTTCAGCAAGGCCCTGGTGACTCTGCCGGATAACTGTTTGGCTGATCTGTAGTGGGCGAGTATGGAGAGGCATACAAGGCCCGGGCGTAGGGACTCGGTGGTCCAGCCGGCAACGAGCTGCTCCATCAGGGCACTAATAGCACCGTCTTCTAAATCGCCTTTGGCGACGAAGACGGCAAGTACCATATAGCAGGCGATCTGCAAATCGGGCGCCTTGTCCAAGACCAAAGCATCGCTTATAATAGGACCGATTCGGTGCAGCAGCGTCTGATCATTACTGCTCTGGATGCTTCGGCGGCCGGATCGCATTCGGTCGATCATGCCACTCACTGATTCTGTCGTGATTCCGCCCCAGAAGGATATCAAAGCAGGGTAGTGTTGCTGAGCCTTGCAACAGTCCAGGGTATAGACGGAGATGGCTGTAAGGAGATCTGGATGGTGTATCGCTTGGTGGACAAGCACAGCTCGTGGAAGTTGGGCCAAAGATCGAACGTAAGGGTCTAGAAACTTATACACGGGTGGGAGATTAGTAGCGGGAAGAATCGACATAAGAGTCCTGAATGCCGGAATAGTATGATAAGGCAAGAATGTTGATATGAGTATTGCCGTATTGTATTCATGGATCCTGATCGGGGGCGCTTAGCTGTTGCTCTACAAAAGGGGCATATGAAGAAGCACAAGCTTACCTGAACCTCCTTATAAGCCACTCAATGGCCTTTATCGCCGGCATCAACCTCAACCGCGCGCCGACGAGTCGTAGGAAGGATTCGACCTTCTTGTCCAGTTCTGCATTCTCAGCGGCCGTCATCTGTGTCCGGTCCTCATTCTGACTCTGCTCGCTGAATATCGTCTTCCCGAAGGAAGCGAACCGGGGATCTAAACTGCACAAGTCTTCGAAGCCCTCGTGGCAAATGCTGTAAAGAGTCTGGAAGTTCTGCGAAGCTGCGACTCGAGGTTCGAAGATCAAGGACTTCGAATGGGCGGCTTTCTGTGCCTTCACGTCGAGGGACGATTTCGAGTTCGCAGCAATCTGCGCAAGCTGCGCAGCCAACGCCGTCGTCATCTTTCGGTATTTCGTTGCCGTTTACCGTCCATGAAATAAAATGGCACCAAAAGGATGAACGCGGCGTGTTAGTCCGGTCCAATATCTGACCTGGTCGCGATGGCTTGGAGATGGTATAAAAAGTTCAATTCGCAGCTCAAAATTTAGTCGGGTGAAGTTTTGCCGACAAGGATTATCATGATAAGACGAGAAGCCAATGGTGAACGCTCGATAACCTTAACTGCTGCGGCTAATGGCTTAGCCCTGCAATGACGACCCGCCATTGCCCCTCTATAAATCATACACTAGAAGCACCGAGGTCAGCAGAAGCCCCCTCACAATGTCTTCACTGGCGGACGTATAGCAGCAGTAGATGGGGCTAATGAGTGTATGCCCAAGTAGTCAAGAGTAAAAGATGGAGTTAGTCTCGTACTGTGCGAGTCATAGTAGGTGTCTCTCCTCCGTGAACTATTTCTCCGCTGCAACAAGGCCCATAATTGGACCTCTGACGAGACGGCATACAGTAACTATTAAGAGGCCGCTTCGTCTTTCCGCTCGGCCGCTGGTCACACTCCTCGTTGTCAGCTTCTTTTGCTATTTGTAGCTTCCCTACCGTAACCAAGAACGGCTACATCTTCTGGACACCTGCGCCATGGCCGTAAGTGATTGGCTTTTTGACTTGTACCAGACTGCGAGTAATTCCCAAGCTAACGCCAAATTGGCACAGAAACCATACAATCAGGTAATCCTCTTCGGTGATTCGCTCCTCGAGCAGTCTAGCGCAGTCCAGGATGGCTTCTCCTTTCAAGGTGCTCTTCAAGACTGTGCGTGAAAGCCACCCAGCCAGATCAAAATTGGGGCAGGTGCTGAAGCCAGACAGACTGTATCCGACGCCTCGACGTGGTGAACCGAGGCTTCTCGGGCTATAGCACGAAGAATGCTCTTCAAATCTTGCCGGAGGTATTTCCGCCGTTTTGTGAATCCGGTCCCAGAATAGAATACCTGGTATGTGCTAATACGCTTTCTATATCCGCCTTTCGCCCGGCTTAGCTGGGTAAGTATGATTTCGTGACGTATTTTTGACGGCGGCTCTGTAGATTGTCCTTCTGGGGGCAAACGACGCTGCGCTACCCATCCCCACCAACACGCAAGGCATTCCTATCGAACAATATAAGGAAAACCTGACCAAAATCATCACACATGAACGCGTCAAGGCTCACAACCCTAAGATTCTGCTCGTGACGCCTCCACCGCTGGATGAGATCCGTCTGATCAAACGCGACTTGGAATACGGACACAAGCAGGTTACCCGCCATGCTGCTGTGAGTGCGGCGTACTCTCAGGCCGCTCGTGACGTGGCAGGCAAGGTCCCAGGCGTCGTCTTGGTCGACCTGCAAAAAGGAATCATGGATAAAGCTATTTCCATGACCCCAGACTTTGATGCCAGCGGGCCCCCTCTGGGCTACCCGGAAGGGGGAAAACGAGGCGCACTTGAGACTCTCATTCCTGATGGTCTGCACCTCAACGGAGATGCATACAGGGTCTTCTTCGAACTTGTGAAGCCTCACATTGGACCGTTCCCGGACTCGCCTGAGGGTTGGGTCTTTCCAGAATGGCGAGAGGTGAATCCCGGCTCACTGTAATAGAGATTCATAATGCAGTCATAGCGACGAACAGGGAGAAGGCCGTTGAGCCATAGATGCCTGCGTAGCGTCTCAGTACTGACGGGGAATTTACAAGATAGAAGCATACCTTGCTACTTCTGATGAGTATCTCCTTAAACCTATACTCTCCCCCTCTTTTATGCATTTGGCTTCACCTCAGCATTCCGAGGTCGTCATTGGTTCCCAGGCTTTCGAAGGTGGGCCTGGATTGGTGGGCTGTCTGTAGTACGAAGTACATCAGATGCACATAGACGCACATATTTACATAGGAGCCAAGACAATCCCACCATGTGCGGAGCATGTTTGTATCAGGATGTACCACTTACAACATCTGTTTGTACACGCCCAATTATCATTCTCACCGAGTAACCGAACGAACATTCAACTGAATTCTTCCTTCTATCATATAATATCAACTCCCTGTTTCAGCCCTTCCACTTCCGCATTTTTTTCTGAAGCATCCCCCAAGCTTGTGACGGTCAAGACCCTTCGCCCTTCTTACTCTTAATTGGCGGATTATTTTACAGGAACATACTGTACAGATTTCGAACTTCATTCTTAACGTTAGAACCTGAGCCCACGCCGAGTCACTTGCAAACCCAGTCGACTTCAGATCTAGTCACCTGTCCCTGCCTACATAGTGTCCCGAACTCTCCCTGGCTTCAGCTGGAAGCCGCAAGGCAGATTAATCGCGAGGGCAATTACCATCGAAGCCAATATCTCAACTCGGGCCCAGAAATATCCTCCAGATTCGAGAACGTAACTCCACCTCCCCATTGACTTGACGAGTTGCCACTCAGTGTGTGCAAATCCCCTCCGAGAACACTCGACGCCTATATCACCCGTAGGAGAGGACCACGGCAGCATAACCTCCCGCTCCTTGCCTTACTTGCTCAGGGGACCTGCCTAAAGCTTTCACGTCCCGCTCCGAGCCGTAGTAATCCGTGATACTCCTAAACGTCAAGTGAAGATCGATATCAAAGAGAGGGTGCAGCACTAGACATAATTCGCCAAGAGGCCGTTTGGTCGTCTGGGATGCGGAGGTGCCGGTGGACCTCGTACTTCGAATACCAGCAATCGATTGAGGCCACAAGTACTATTGCAAGCAGGAGGGAAGACGCCCGCCACGACCGGACTACTTGCCGCATGACTACAAGTTGATGGGCGACAATCCTGTATTCGTTCGTGGTCAATGCTATGAGCTTGTACCGAAGCTCTCTTCTGTCTAATCTCGCAAACTGCCTAACCTCCCAGCGGGTTTGAATCTCCATCAAGATAACCCTGCGTTCGCTTCGTCTGGTCAGCCGCCAACTCACCTAGTCCACAAGCGGGTGTAACTTCGAGACCAGGAATGGATCCTCGCTACGCAGTCACCCGCGAAGAACTCTACAGCGTCCATATGGACCTTAAGCAGATGCAGGTCGTACAGAACAGCCACTCCGAAAGGCTGTCCCGCTTGGAGAAGCGCCAGGCCGATGACGCCGCCATCAAGTCCGCTTGGAATTCGCCCTTTCCGAGTGCACTAGGTGGCACGCCGCAGCATGGTTCGTATTTCAGTATCTTTTAACTATATGTCTCGTTCTAACGGATTCGTGTAGGACCACTTTCAATGCCCCCGAACGACATGTTTGACAACTTTGAGGAGCAAGGACAAAGCCTTATTGGTAGTCTACATCTCGATGCTGAGGATGAACCAGCCAGGCGCGGGGCAGCATCTCGAGCCAACAGTGTTCGCTTTGACGAGAGCGCGTTGCAGGGCTCAAGTTGGGCGCAAAACGGTCGACAGTCGGGCGATTTTGGCCCGATAAGACCTGCGAGCGTTCTTGGCGACCGTGGTATGATGGAACGATCACTCTCCCATAAGTCAGATGGTCGACACAGTTCCGCAGGTCATTCGGTGCATTCCGTTCATTCCCACCATTCGGTTGCCTCTGGTCGCGGAAGCAGCCTCGGTCTGGACACTACCTTCACACCCGGGGCCCATGACGATGACTCCCCGATGGGTGTTCCGGAACCGCCACCTAGCTTTTTTGTGCTGGGCTCCGTACCGTCTATCATTCGATGCTGGCTAACTGCCAACTTTGCGCATGATACTTTGCTCTATGCGAATATCTGTACAGGCTCCCAAAAATCAGTGCTGGAGTATTCTTTAATCAAGGAGCTGGACTTGGTTGATGATATACACAGAGACTTGGACGGTGTCCAGCGAATTCGCTTGCCCGTCTACCTGACCGAGGCCACGGTATCACATTCGAGCTCCCGAGGGATAAGTCCGGCGCCGCAGATGCCGAGTCTCATGGCTACGTTCGAGGTAGCGGGAATGGACCAGGCAGAAAATGCTGAGGCTAAGAAGGCTATTCGCATCTTCATCGGCAGCGAGACTTTGAGAGAACACTCCGCTGATGTTCTCTTCTCCCAGAACCGATTGACCCTCTACAGCAGTGACCGCGAGAAGTTGTCAGTTCCCTTCGTGCGCCCCGAGGACAATGGAGTGTTCAAGAACATCCGGACCATGGTGGTACTTCCGGAGAAGCCTAAGCTTAACGCTACGGCCCGCCCGTTTGTGCTGGGCGAATCGAAGCAGCAATCAGCGGCCACCGACGTCAGTGAGACAGCTCAGGCAAAGGGCCTGCGGAGTAATCAGGATGTGCAAGAGACTGCAGCATCATCTTCGGACCAACAGATGGAATCGACAAGAAATGTTGGAACAAACAACTTGTCGGAGAGTGGCGGCGAAAGCGAGCGACAAGAGAAAGAAACCGGAGGCTCCGAATTATCGATGAAAGAGCAAGGAGCCCAGCCGAGTGACAATTCGGGAGATAGCACCCGGCGTCCTTCGGCTGCAAGCGGCATCTGGAACTCGTGGCGCCAGGGCACCGCTATCAACGGTAACGAGCAGAAGGAGAACGCACCTTTGAGTGGATATCAGCCAGCTGCACGTGGGGGACGTAACATGAAGGTCTTAAAGCCGATGAGATCAAGTACAACGTCTTCGGCACGGACTGGGGCAGCTTACGAACCGCCTCAACCCCTCAAAACCAGCGGCGGCGAACTTCGTAAGAGTCAAGCTGGAGCCGAGAACAGCAGCGGCACCAATACGATTCGATGGGAGTCGAAGCGAACGGTCAGTATCAGCTCAGAGACAAGATCGACCCCCACCCCGACAGCTCGTGAGAGTCGTAGCACGCCGAGCACTCCGCGCACGTCTGCAAACCCCGTGGGTGGTGCCTCGGCTTTCTCGTGGATGAACCCATCCTCCAACAAACCTCGGACACCTACAACAGCAGAGTGAGAATCTCTCCGAACACGGCCGTGGTTGTAATAGAACACATCCAGTTGCTATTGGGCCAGATATCCCTCACACCGCCGCTTCTCCCTACTGTAGCAAGTAGAGATGAATAAAAAAATCATTCAATAAGTGAAGCTGCATCACAGTACTTCTCGATTGTTGGAGTAATTGGTTATCTGGCGATTTGTCACATCCACGGTATATACCGCACTAGTCTATTGCCATGGCCCAGCTCTGTACCCATGCTAAGTAGAGTTAAGATACCTCCAAGAAACATGACCCGCTTATTAAGAGATATGTACATAAAAAGGCTCATTTTTAGGAGGGGAGTAAGCTTTGCAAATGTATCTATAATATGACATCAACGCTTGCAGGTGGATGAATCCCAGGCCCGAGAACCCACGGATTACCCCGAAAGAAAGAAGAGGAAAAGGAAAAGACGTACGGGAACCGGAGAGAAAAAAGACATGAGGAAACAAGACGTCGACTACTCGCTGTACCTGGTGACGGACTCGACACCGGCCGTGCTCGGCGCCGGTAGGGACGTCTGCGCCGTGGTCGAGGCCGCACTGCGCGGCGGCGCCGTCACCTGCGTCCAGTACCGCGACAAGACGGGCGACACGGGCGCCCTCGTGGCCACGGCGCGCCGCCTGCACGTGTTCACGCAGCGCGCCGGCGTGCCGCTCCTCATCAACGACCGCGTCGATGTCGCGCTCGCCGTCGGCTGCGAGGGCGTGCATATCGGGCAGGATGACGTCGGTGAGCTCTTTTGCTTTTTAATTTTTTTTTCTTTCGGCTTTTGGAATTTGGGGGGCATAAGATGCGATGCGCGGTTTAGGGAAAGGACAGAGTGGAGATTTTTGGGAAGGAGGCGGCAGGATAAGAAGGGGAGCGGATTTGAAGACTGTAACTGACATGGTTGATGAAATTGTAGATCTGGCTACCGCGCGCAGGCTTCTCGGCGAAAATAAGATCATCGGCGTTACTGTCAGCAATGTCGAGGAGATGCTGGAGGCGTGCAGGGGCGGCGCGGACTACCTGGGGATAGGGACCGTGTTTGCGACGGCGACGTGAGAACCCCCTTCCCCCTTTTTGTCCACCAGTCAGGCACGCGAACCCTAAGAGCGAGCCTTCCCCTAGTCCATCTATATGCCATTCCCACATCGTGCTCCGTCTTTTGTGACCACGCTGACAGGCAAAACCCGCGAGCGAAGAAAAGAGAACACGAAGAGCATCATCGGCGTCGACGGGCTGCAGCAGATCCTTCTCCGGATCCCCGCAGATTCGCCGGTGAAGACGGTCTGCATCGGCGGCATCAACGCCTCCAACGCGTCGCGCGTGGCGTGGCAGAGCAGCAACCCGGCGCCGCACCACTCGTTGGACGGCATCGCGGTCGTGAGCGCCATCATGGGAGCCGCGGACCCGGAGGCCGCGTCGCGCGAGCTGCTGCGCCTCTTCAGGACGCCGCCTCCCTTCGCGCCGCCGTCGCCACGACATACAATCACCACTACGCCGGATGAGTTGCTCGGGCGCGTGCCGGACCTCGTGCGCGCCGTCGCCGCGCGCACACCGCTCTCGCACAACATGACGAATCTCGTCGTGCAGAACCTAGCGGCCAACGTGGCGCTCGCCGTCGGCGCCAGCCCCATCATGGCCAACTACGGTGAGGAGGCTGCCGACCTCGCGCGCCTCGGCGGCGCCCTCGTCATCAACATGGGCACCGTCAACCCCGAAGGGCTGGCCAACTACCTCAAGGCGCTCGCGGCGTACAACGGCGCGGGGCGGCCCGTAGTCTACGATCCCGTGGGGTACGCCTAATTTACCTTTATTTCTTTCTTATCTCGTATCACGGGTACATATGGCGTTGTGATTATAGGATATGATGTCCGGGTAATTCGTTTTAGGGTACGATGCTAAACTAGTCACACGTTACAGCGCCGGAGCCACGGCCGTCCGACGCGCCGCCACGAAGGCCATACTGGGCGCCGGCTACATCGACGTGCTGAAGGGCAACCAGTCCGAGATCCGGGCGTGCATCGCGGCGAGCGGGATGAGCGACGACCAAACCACGGAAGCACAGCAGCAGCGCGGCGTCGACAGCGGGCCCGGCGAGGCCGACGCCGCGAAGCTGGGGGCCGCGATCCGGGACCTCGCGACGCTGCGCAAGAACGTCGTGGTCGCAACGGGCAAGACCGACTACGTGGCGGCCGGGGGCGCTGACGGGCCCGTGTTCGCCGTCGACAACGGCCACGAGTACCTGGGCATGGTGACGGGCACGGGGTGCTGCCTCGGCACCACCATCTCGGCCTACGTCGCCGCGGCGGCGGCGGCGAGCCCAGAGGACAGGCTGCACGCCGTCGTTGCCGCCCTCCTACACTATAACATCGCGGCCGAGCTGGCGGCCGAGCGCGACGACGTCAGGGGCCCCGGCACCTTCGTGCCCGCGTTCCTCGACGAACTGTACCGCGTCAGGAAGGCGACTGTGGACGGCAACCTGGAGTGGTTGAAAGGGGCCAGGGTATCTGTTCTGCTTTGATGGGTCTCGGGGACTGTCCACTCTTTGTTTGTAGATCTCGGGGATTATCTAGCTTGGTGCCTACTTACATAGTACACGACGGGGCCAAAGGACGTTTATTGGTCTACATCATCATGAATCCAACGAACACGGTTACGAGCGTAAATTTACGAGAGAACAGAGAAAATGCCTGCCCCGAGAATCCAGACGACACAGCTTTGTAATGCTGAGACCCCTTAGCAACTCCCCGTGTAATGTGGGTACACATAGGCCGATTAGGGAAGTTCTATGCGAGAAGTGGATGATGCATGTACTAAGTAAAAGCACTAAACGAATGCAAGGTTGCATGGGTCTCAACCGTCTTAGACAGCGCTCATCTCGAGCATTTCATGTTCACGGAATACAGCAGAAACGGGAATGGTTTACTGATTACTACTAGGTGTGCCTCAACGTTGTTGGCTCCGCCGGTGATCGGCTCTGTTATAAACGCATCTAAGGGGCCTGCTTCCACTGACTCATACCGGAATCCTGGAGGCCACGCCGGCATTTAAAGTCGCATATATAGATGAACATACGCAGATAGCACGACTGACAATCAATGTTTGAGAATACCTAAGCTTCAATATCCGGTGTTGCGAGGCACAGAAATCCTCATTGTTTATCAGTTACGCGGCAAGACAGTCCACGACTCGCAGCAGCAATCATGTCCGAAGGTCTTCCACTCGGCCCTCCCGTCGATGCACGGCCGGCTCTAAGGCCGGAGCGACAAGCTATAGAAGGGCGCTACGTGACCCTCGTGCCGCTCGACACCGCGCACGTGCCGGCGCTCTACGAGTGCCTCTACGGGCCGTCCAACAACGCCGTATGGGCTTACCTGCCGATCACGAACGAGAACTTCGCCTCACTATCCGAGTTCACGGAGTACATAGCACAGCTCAGCGCGTCCGAGGACCCGTTCGTCTACACCGTGATCCCGAAGGAGGACCTCCTCTCAGAGCAGGCTGCGGGTACGGTTAGGGCGAAGGCGGGCGCGCCCGTCGGCTACCTCTCGTACCTCAACATCGAGCCCGCGCACCGCTGCACCGAGATCGGGCACGTGACCTTCTCGCCGGCGCTGCAGCGCACGAGGGAGGCGACCGAGGCGCTGGCGCTGGCGATGCGGCACGCTTTTGGGGAGCTGCGCAACCGCCGCGTCGAGTGGAAATGCGACGCGCTCAACGCGAAGAGCCGGCGCGCCGCCGAGCGGCTCGGGTTCGTCTACGAGGGCCTGTTCCGCAAGCACCGGGTCGTGCGCGGAAGGAACCGGGATACCGCCTGGTTCTCCGTTGTCGACGATGACTGGGAAGAGGGTAAGGTAGGCGCGGCGCTGGAGAGGTGGCTCGATACTGGGAATTTTACGGATGGGAAGCAGGTTAGGACTCTGGAGCAGGTCCGCCAGGAGTTGCGCGGTGGACAATAAAAGTCAGGGGTATCTATGGGGGTTTGAGTCCTTCATTAACCAGTTCATCTATAATATATAAACCAGGTATCGGCTATAGTCATGCATATACACACTTTCCCCTTATGTTACCTATACACAACTCTCACAAATTAGACTCCATAAGCTGAAACCCTATTTGTAAAAAAGACGCTCCACCAATCATTTACCCCAGAGTCGCCTCAAACCAGTAACTATATGCATATACCGTAGTTATGCGACGCCAAGCACCTACCGGACGATGAGCCCCTCCCCCACATCCGGTCGGGGCTGACGCCACGCTCCCACATGGGGGCGAATGGCTTAACATTCTCCCTTGCGAGCTCGGAGTTCGGGATCTTGCCCATTAGTCTTTCATCAAACTGCCATCCATTCCCATCGCCAGTCATACGTTGTCTGAAACTTGTAGGACTAGCATGATTGTACGGCCTCCGAATATCATAAGACCATCAAGATTTATAGTCAACCGAAGCTGTCAGCTCTATAAGCCAGCTGCACTACCCCGCCTGAGTCCCTACCCGAGGTTCTCGTCCAGCATGGCGGACAAAACTCCCCCTGAGCGACGCCTCAGTGAGTCTATCGTGACATACACGACGTATTCCCCTTTCCTAAGGAAATATGACTGACAACAATATGCAGAGCACCAGGCCATCTTGTCAGTTAAGCCTAATGGCGGAGGCACTTAACTATGAATCCCAACTAAGATAGGCCGACTGCAGTGTTTGCGACATGCAAGACAAGTTTGCACCCGCCATCTGGCAGTTTGACAAAGTGTACGTATAGTAACCCGACCCGGGCTTCAGACAGCCAATTCTAGGACACCACAAAAGCATCTCGAGTCCGTCCCGAAATTACGAGTGGCGAACTAACACTGGCCCCTCCGCTAATACAGCGTCCTGACGGCGCAGAAGGTCCTGCGCGCGGCCAAGATCCTCAACATCCCCGTGTATGTGACGACGCAGAACGCGGCGCGGCTTGGCGGCACCGTGGCGGCGCTGGAGCCGCTGCTGGCGGTCACGGGCGCGACTACTATCGACAAGACGCGGTTCAGCATGTGGGTCCCGGAGATGGAGCAGCACTTCGCCAGCACGGCCGGCAGCGCGGCGGCGGTGGTCTCCAAGTTCCCCGAGCAGTTACAGGTCGTCATCGTGGGCATCGAGTCACACATATGCGTCACGCAGACGGCGCTCGACCTGCTGGCCGCCGGCCACGACGTCTTCGTGCTCGCCGACGGCGTCAGCAGCTGCAACGAGCAGGAGGTGCCCCTCGCGCTCGCGCGCCTGCGCGCCGAGGGCGCCACCGTCACCTCGAGCGAGAGCTGGCTCTACGAGACCATGGGCGACGCCGCCATCGCCGAGTTTAGGGAGATCGCGAAGCTGGTCAAGGAGACGAGCGCCGATACAAAGGTGGCTCTCAGTGCGCTGTTGAGCAAGATGTAATCATGCGAGGTTAAAGACGGAGGTTTGGTTAACTGTTCATATTCACCATAGTATATAAGATAAGATATCTGGCACTTCCACCTTTTGACGCTCCATACCCCGATTTTAGCCGCTTATTCGGTTTCGGTGATCTTAGACTAGATAGGGGCGCTGTGCAACCGGCGATAAACATATTAAGTTCCCGAAGTCGCTCGTGACAAGAGATTTCCGTATGCCCTCTGGTGGCAGATAGCCCCGGGCGGCTGTTATGACCCTTGCGATGCCGCGTCTTGCTCTGCGCCCCTTCCGTGACTTCCCAGTCCCAAGGACCCGTTTGGGTTTTTGTTTTCTCGATCTCGGTTCCCCATTGCTACGGCTTTGGACAAATTGGAATTGGCAGATCTACAGGTGAACGGCAACACCCATATATGGCCATTTAGAATCCAAGCTAACCACTTGAAATTCTGTAGGCGTTTTATAGTTGCGCAGTTATCAAGGACCTGTTTCATGTTTTTCTTGGCCTCAACCACGCTCTTCATGGAGTACAGTAAGTTGGAAGTCGACGTGCGGATTTCCATACAACAGGTTCGAGACCCCTCATGGCCAACAGTAACCACAGGTGCCAGACAGCGCGCTGCCGCTCGTCGGGGTACTGGGGACCGCTTCGTACGAGCTAGTATAAGATGAGGCAAATGCATGTGTACAAGGGCATACGAATGAATACGTACAAGCGTTGGCGGTCTTGAAGGAGCATTTTGCTCCTTGTGAGTTGTATTCACATCCCGTGCAGCACTCTTTTATTGTATACTATCGTATGTGTTAGCAGAAGTCCGTACAGGGCAAGGGTCGTATGCTCCTGTACATATCGACACACTTCTCGAAGGGACCATTGCCCTTGCGGCACTGTACGCACGCGTCCTCGCCCTCCCACCCGGTTCCGTACATGAACGCCAATGCGGACTACAGCACGTCTTAGTATGGAATACTACATGGGTGTACGAACGTGTACGGATACGTACTTGGGTTTTCTGTCGTCTATGTCGAATTCTTAGACCGTCATCTCGGAATCTCAATACTCGGGACTCCCATCCTCATCCTTATTGCCGGGCCTATTTTCTAGGCACCTGAAACAAATAATATGATAGTATGTCTGATAACGACGATATTATTGCTGTTAACAGCCGTTCAGTGTTCGCGTCTGTTACGTTGCGGCTGCGATGCGCTCGGTGATACGGAAGGTACAGTACCCTATTCTTTCATCTGTTAAACGGGTTAATAACTGTTATACCGGTGACTATGACACCGATATGGTGGCCTAACCACTTAACAATCTGTTATTCGGTTTTGATGTTATGTGAGTGTCCCAGTTCCCAGGGTGCTTCCGGTAACAGGGGGACCATCTGTTGACCCTCTCCAATAACGACAACTTGAGCTGTCCGGGGCGACGAAGCCTTCTTTTCCGTGTTTTCCAGTCGTCTCCGTCTTGGTGGCAACGGTGTCTGGCTGGGTGAGAATCTCCCATGACGACTGCAGCCTCAGCCTCAGGGAACGACGTCCACGTGATGATAGTCGTTATCTCCCCTTGCTGGCGAACATCAAGAACGGAAATAGGGAGACCAGATGTCTCAAAGCTGATGAATTTACATCGGATTTCCCAGTCGACGGTGAAGATGGTTATTGACGACCACAAATCAGAGTGGTCAGGGGAGATGGTGTTGTTTATTCGGTGTAGGGGAGCTAGATCAGAAACTGACTAACGGTTACATAGCCGCCCCATAACGGACCAGGACACAGCATTGCAGAAAGCCCATTAGGGGCAATGCTAAACTTTTCGCTGCGTCCACTGAAAGATTGAGGACATCGAGGACGCTTCGTTGAGGGCGCTGCGCCGTTGCCATAAACCTAATCTTCCGTTCAGGGACGCTTAAAGCCACCTCGCTGGTCGTCGTTGGTATCCACAGACGGAGGCTTCTCCTAAGCCTCGCCTACCGCCCGGTAAGACACGCAACACCCGCACGGTATCCTGCGAGATGTTAAGGTTGGCGACAGGAGCGTCGAGGTCGTGACACTTGATCGCATCCGTCACGGTAACGACGAGATTCGCAGGGCATAGTTTATCCGGTAAACGAGATATTGCTCTAAGTGTGAAGAGTTCTCCTAGATTTTCAAGAGGCAAGGAACGAGTCATTGATCTCTTTGGAGATAGGATTTAGAGAAACAACTTAGCTGCTAATCCCTTCGAAGCCCTGTTGACTACATGTGGCCCACGGCACATTGTCCTCGTGCTTCAGACCTGCGCAGACATGATGCAGGAGGCTCTTCCCATTATCAAAGGCCCTCCGGGAAATAGGTATCATAGCTGGATGATACCTTTCCCACTTGGAAGAAAGACTGTACAGAGTACCCCGTGTTCCTCTGTTCATAAAAGGGCGCTGTATGAGCTGTGCATGGGGGCAGGGGTCTCCTCCGCTTTCGCGGTGTTGTCGCCATCTGATGCCACGCCTGGGAAATGCGCCCGGCAAACATAAATGAAATAATAACTGCCATTGAATTGGCTTGTCGTCTGCGGGAAATTTTCTGGGTCCAGTAGATGAGTGATCATAGGGGATGGGTCCGCGTGCATGACGTTGACCGTGCTATTGAGGATTCTCCTCCGTAGATCACTCCTATATACTTGAAGATAAGGCGACCCCCCACCAACGCTCCACCCCCTCAACGCGCCACCCCATATCCGCGTTGCGCATTGATCCACTTACTGATTTCTTTCCTTATAAAAAGGCTCTCAACAATACTTTAAAAAATTAAAAAAATTATCTTCTTATTTATTCAAATCTACGCTTTCGAACGATATACAGCTTTTAACTTAATTCCGTACGGCGCAAGCAATTAACGAAATAAAACGTAAAAAATCTCTACGTTTAACCTTTAAAAGATACCAAGTCGATAAACGATATATAACACGCCGTATCGAAAACGTACCGATAAAAAAAATTTAATAAAGTTCGTCAAAAATTATTACGAATCCAAAAAAAAACTTTAACCTATTAAATTATCGTATAAGGTCAATTAAGCTATATATTACTTTATTCCCAATTTCGTTTATACGCATAACGCCTTTTAATTAATAACGGTAACCCCGAACGCCTAAAAAAAGGTAAAATTGTCAGATATAGGGGACATCAGTTATGTTGTTATATTAGGCTAACTGCGTGTGCTATAGAATACGTTTAGCTTCTTGGTAATCTAGCCACGGAATATGTATATGCCGATCAGTAGGTAACCTTTCCGTTTATGGGGTACGTTACGCACCCCCCAGCTAGCTAATATACCCCCTTAACGCCCTGAAATATTTATGGCGTTAATCGTTATACTTTATTACTTTTTAAAGCCATAATTATTTATTCCATTTTTCCTTCGGCGATTAACTTTTCTTAATTAATTAATTTTTCGTTTAAAATCTTTTTTAAAATTTTCCTCCGTCGGTTTAAAGCTTTTATAATATTTATTAATCCTAATTATTTTTTAAAATGCTTAAAAATTTTTCGTAACAAAGTTTTTAATTAATTTATTAATTAATATATCGCCCGTAAGCATATAATTTATTTTAATTAAATCCTTTTTTGTTACTTTTTGCAGTTAATAATTATATATATTTATATACCGTAATTTTGTTTTTAATAAAATTACGTCGGCGTTAATTAACCGTATTATTTATTAATTATCGTATTATATATTTAACGGTTTTATATTTAAGCCGACTTTTAATTCTTTAATTAATCGAAAACCAAATAAATTTTTTTTTAATAACTTACGTAAAAAATAATAATTTTGTTTCGGTTATAAAAATAATTATTATATTTTATTTATTTATCCATTATTTTATTACTTTTCCGAATAATTTTATAACGTATACTTAAAATTTTTTTTCGATCGATTATATTATTTATAAAAAAAGTATCATTTTAAATATTTAATAAATTTTTGCCGCCAAATTATAACGTTAACGTTTTAATACCGATTAAGTATAATATAATTTAATTTATTATTTTATAATATACGTTATTAAGGTTTACGTTAAATCGTACAAATTTAAATATTGCAAATAATATATCGGGTTACGTATTAATTATAACGTATAAAATAAAACCGAATTTTTTTTGGTATTTATTAATAAAGCCTAAATAAATTAAATTAAAATTCGGCAATAATTCGACTTTTATTATAAATATTTTTAAAAAATTATTTAAAATTTTTTTAAAAATTAAGTTAATTAACTTATTTATAAAATTGGATTAAAATAACCAAATTTTTTTATTCGGTTTATTTTTAATTATTTCGATACCGAAAAATTATTATAAATCCTTACCCTTTATAAAAATATACCGTTTTTATATTTATTATATTAACTAATCGATAAAACCTTAATTTTTTTTACAATATGCCGTAATAATATCGTTTACGAAAAAAAAAGGAATATTTTTTAATAAATAAAATAACAAAGTTCGTAAAAAATAAGGTTAAATTTTAAATTTTTTAAAATATTAATAAAATTTTTTTGCCATAATAAAAATAATTTTTTAATCCATATAAAACTTTTTTAAATAAAAATATTTTATTACGGTATAAATAATTTAAGGGTATTTTTATATATATTTCGTAAAATAAATTTACGTTAACGAAAATATTTATAATATTATATTACTTAAATTTTAAGTTAAATTTTACTATAATAACAATTAAGGTTCGAAACAACGTTTTAATAAATATAAATACGTATATATTACCGTAAACGTTCTTAAATTATTAATTATTTCGTACAACGAAATAGGTTTTATACTTTTATAACTAATTATATTTATTAAATTTATAAATATATATTTATATATACCTTAAAACTTTTTTTTAATAAAAAACTAATTAATAATTTTTTAAAATTATATCTTTTTATAACTTTATAAATAATCCTTTTCGGTTTCTTTAAACATTTTCCTTAAAAAGTATATATTTAGCTTTTTATAGCTTTACGGTAATAACAATAAATTTTATTTATATACCCGGTCTTATAGCCTAAATACCGTACGTATTATTATAAAGCCTTTCCGATTATAATAACGTATATTTCAGGTTTTTAATTTCCTTAAATTTTTGCAACTTACCGGCCGGTTATTACGCGTATTTATAAAATAAATTATTCGTCCTGTATTAAATACGGCTTTTTATATTTTATAATCGACTTTAATAATATTTTTATAATACGAAACGTACGGAAAGGTAATTTCGATTCGTAAAATACCTTCGTTTTTTACCGTTACTTTAAATTAAATAATATAATAAAAGTTTAAGGTTACCTTTATTTTTTCCGTCGGCGTAATAATTGTAATAATTATTAAAATAAACGTTAATAACGGTAATAATTTAGGAAACGGAAATAATTCGAACATAACGGTTATATAAAGGTAATTAATTTTATACGAATAAGCTTATTTTTCCTTATCCCGTACGTTTTTTTCGACGCTTATGCCGCTTTAAAAATTTTTTATTTATTTAGCCGGTAATTAAATTATTTCGTTTAAATCTTTATTTTCCTTTTATATATAAATTAGGTAGTTATTAACTTAATTAAATATTTTTATTTATCGAAATAATTTTTGTAACTTATTTTCCGTAATATAAAAAAAATTATTTTTAAAATTTTTAATATTATTTAAAAAGGTAACTTTTTTATTAAATTAAACGTTTCGAATAACGATTATTTTATTTGTTAACGGGTTTTAAATTTCGTAAATATTAATTAATTAATAACTGATAAAGAAATTAATCCATATTTTAAGATTTAACTTTTAAAATCTTTATTTTTTTTTATGGCGGTAATCGTTATAACGTAAATTATATAACTATAAATTTGCAGATAAATTTTTTTAAATTTCCGATTAAATATTATAACGCCGTTTTTATACGTTAAATAAATATAATAAACCTTATATAAAGTTTGTTAAAAAAAAGCGTATTTAAGGGTACGGTTATATAAATATATTACTTTTTTAAAAATATATACGATTAAAAATGTAAATAATTTAACGTTATTTTGTATTATAATTGTTTTTTTTTAAATTATATCTTTTAAACACTTTATATCCTTATTTTAAACTTATATATACGGTATTAAAAGTTTAAGTTTAATGTTAAAAGAAAACGATTAAAACATATTTCAAAATTAATAATTTTTTAAAATTTTATTATCGTATTCGATTACCTATAAAAAAACTTTATTTTAATTTTTTAAAATTTTTAAAAAGTATTAAAACGTTATAATTAATATATTTTACTTTCGGTTTTTAAGGTAAATATCTTAAATAAATCCTAAATATTTATCGGTAACGAATATGACGTATTTATACCTTTCCGGATTTTTTTCGAAATTTGTAAAATCGATAACGATTTTTTATCTTAATCGGGATATTTTTTTCCGTAATTTGCAATATATTTATCTTTTAACTTTCGTTTTATTATATATTTAATATTCGATTATTATAAAACTTTTTAAATATATTTTTTTTATATAAAACTGTAATTAAACGATTATTTCGAAACTTAAATAATTTAATTTTAAGTATTATATAATACCGTTACCTATACGTAAGGATTTTTTCGTTTATAAATTAACGTTTCGTTTATAAATAACAAAAATTATATAAGTAATTATTATATTAATATTTTCGATAACGAATTAATTAAACTTATTTATTAATATAATAATTATTTAATTATACTTATTTCGCATAAAATTATTAATTTTTCGATTATTTTATTAATACCTATTTTTTCGAAACTATCGAAATAACATTAAGTTATATGCAAACTTTTCGTAATAAATTACGTCGTATAATCGTAATGTTTTCGTACCGTTAAAATTTCGAAATAATATATTAACTTTTTTATATCCTTTAATCGGAACGAAATTATTATTTACGTATACTTTATCGTTTTATACGGTTAATTTAAAATTCAAAAACTTACTAATAAAATTAAAAATATATATCGTTAATCCTAAATCTAAAATAATTTTTTTTTTAAAAAATAAAACAAAACGTTTATTATATTACGTTAATCGAAAATTAAAAAATACGCCAAAATTCGTTTTATTCCCTTTAAAAATTAATTTATTTTTTATATAATTAATTTATCCATAATTTTTAATAAACGGTTAAATTTTTTTTTTAAAAAATTAATTAAAAGTAATCCGCTTTTTAATTATAATTTTTATTATTCCATTAAACCTAAATCTTACTAAAACTTTATTAAAAAACGCATAATACTATTAAGTTAATTTATGCAAAATATTTAAATATACTTTATAACGAATACTTTATACGTTTAATTTTTAACATTTTCGCTTATTAATATTTCGATCCGAATATAAATTTTTACGGCTATTTCGTTTTAACCTTTATCCAAAAGCCTTATTACGCGGTTAGGCGCCAGTAAACTTAAAATTATTTTAATTAGGATCGTTTTATTTAAATAAATCCGTAAAAATATCGTAAAACGTTAAAAATAATTTTTTAATATTTCGTAATATAAATAATTAATAATTTTAGGCTTAATAATTTAAAAAATTAATAACCGCCTTTTAATAATTAATCGTATCGCTTTTAATTTCGGCCTTTTTCGTTATTTAAAAAAAGGTTTTTTAAAATTCTATAAAAAAAATTCCGGTTATATATAAATCGTTAACCTATCCGATTATCGTATTTGTTTTTGGAACTCCATATCGTTACCTTATAGCTATAATCTTTTACCATTTTCCGATTTATTCGTTTAACTTTTTAATAAACTTTAAAATTTATTTTATTATTTTACGGTATTCCCGTTAAATATTAATTATAAACTTATCGTCGTATATTTTGCCAGATTTAATTAATATAACGTATTATTTTCGTAAATTCTTTTTTAAAAAAAATTTATTTATTTAACCGTTAAAAATACAAATTCCAAAACCTATTTCGTTAAATCGTTAATATTTTTTTTGCAAAAAATATTGTATTTCCGATTTTATTAAATATATACCGTATATTCCTAATTATAAGCTTATTTGCTTTCGGTCGTTATTTTAACGATATTCGTTAATTAATTCGTAAAATTAACTTTCTCGATAATTTTTATAAAGAATAAAATATTAGTTTGTATTAAAAAATAAATTTATTTTTTTAGGTAAAAGTTTATATCGGATTTTATAAGTTTAACAGATTATGGATATAATTAATTAAAATCGATATAATTCCAGATTTTAAAAATATATGCCTTAAATTAAAATTTCCCTTTAAAGTAATTCCAATCCTTAACTTTTTTATAAATAATAAAGGACGTCGATAATACGGTTATTATTATAATTAATAAAATGTATAAATAATTATTATTAATGTATAATTTATATCGTTTCAGCAATAATTAATTAATTAATATATATCGTTAATTAAACGAATAAAACTTTTAATTATTAAATATAAGGGATATTAGTTATGTTATTATATTAGGTTAACTGCATATACTATAGGACACATTCAGCTTTTTGGTAATCTAGCCACGGAACATGTATGTGCCGATCAGTAGGTAACCTTTCCGTTTATAGGGTGCGCTATGCACCCCCAGCTAGCTGATAAAAATAACCCGATTTTTACGTTACTATTTTAAAATACGGACTTTTAAAAATATAACGATTAATTATAAACGTTTAAATAACGTTTTTCCGGCTTTTATTAACGTTTTATTCGAACGTTTCGTTTTACCGAAAATTAAGGTTATTAAATAAAAAAACCGATATAACGTAAACGAAATCGAAATAATAAAAAATATAAAGGAAAACGTTTTCGTTTTCGGTAAAACTTTTAAAAAATTTATCTTTTTAAAAAATACCTTTAAAAAAATTATTATAATCGTATATATTAATATTAACGAACGTTCGTTATTATTATTCGTAATTTTTAACGGCATTAATATATAATAATAATAATAATTCCTTAATTCGGATAATAAAACATATAAAAGTTAATACTTTACCACTTTAAAAAATAACTGAACAAATATCGAAATCGGCTTAAAATAATTTCGTAAGGTTTTTATCCTTAATATCAAATTTAAAAACCTTAACGAATAAAAACTTTTAATTATTAACGGCTATAATAACTATATTACCGAAAATTTTATATAAATATATCTTTAAAACAAAATCTATATTATTTTCTTACCTGCTTATATTTCCCATATCTTTTAACCTTTTAATATAAATATATTTGCTATATTAAAACGGAAATTCCGCTACTGGTTTCGTAAACGTTGTTACAGGTAGGTTTCCAAGGCCATAAATAAAACCGATTTTTTTAAACGTTTTCGAAAATATAATACGAAATTATAATAACTTCGAAATATATTATAAAAAGATAAAAAATAATAAACTTACGTTTTATTAATAAATCGAAAATGTTAAATAATAAATACGTTAAAAAAAAGGAAAAGTAATTAATATATTTATTCCGAAATCGATTTATATTTTATTACGTTTTAACTTTTTTATTTAAACGGTTATTTTAGGTATTAAAATATTTAAATTATTTAAAAATTTAACTTAAATCGAAAATTTTTTAACAAAAGTTAATTTAATTTTCGGAAATCCTATTATACGTTTTTTATTTCGCAAATTTGCGAAAGCTCTTAACGTAAAAACGAACAATTTTTCCGCCGCCGAGGTTTATAACAGTTAATTAATTATAGCCTTTAAAAAGACGAAACCTAAAAGGCGTAAAAAGGTATAGCCCGAACTAAATAAGAATTTCGTAAGGATAATATCGGTTAAGAAAGTAAAGGTAGGGCTTGCGGCTTTTGCGAAAGGACCTTTTACTGTTATTTGGCGAAATCAATAGGAAGCTGAGCTTTCTGAAAGCAAAGAAGATAACGACGATAATCCTAATTGCATTATTATACGTGGCTGTTAATATAAAGTTAATTAATTAAGTGGTTATTAAGATATTCCTAATTGCGCTGAAGGGTTGTGTTGTTGATGGCTTGAAAAATGGGTGGCGCGTTGAGGGGGTGGAGCGTTGGTGGGGGGGTCGCCTTATTTCCCAGACGAACTAATTGGAGACGAGCTTCCCCATTGCTCCTCCTGGGACGATTTCGGTGGTAAAACAGGGCGAGCGGTGAGGAATTGCCAAGAACCAGGTCGTCGAGGTACGCAAAGATCTCCCTTTGCTCGGGGTTGCTCGATGGAATGTCCTCGAGCGATGAGATGGGACTTAGCAGTTGTACCGGTTGTGAGATATCTCGGACGGGTCGGTGAATAGTAAGATTCTGGTTCCCGCCTCGAAATATCATGAATTATAGCCTGTAACCAGGCAAACAGCTTCCTGACGGAGTTCCCTGGACGTTGCGACTGACGAGTTCGACCGAGGCCGGACACTCATTGTTGAGGGCCGCTTGAATGCGTTTTGTGTGATCCCGAGCCTCCGGCATGAGCTGCTCTGGTCGAAAAAGGCAGCCCAATTCAGCTCTCGACCGTTGCCGAGCGGTCGGAGAAACGCGCCGTCAAGCGTCTTGGGCGCGGCATCGAGAGTGACTTAGACGGTGCTATCGCATTCGTACAGCGGCAGCGCTCTGGCCCGAGATTACCGCGTCTCCCTCAGAATAGATGCCATAGGATCTCATCCTTCGTAGCCGCGGGTACAGTAGAATGGCTCCTCAGATGATTCATAAGTCATACGATAGTAAGAGTATCAAGATCCCCCCACAAGCTGAGGAGAGTGTCTACCACTGTATCCCGTACAGATCCTTCTAGGGGGATGGTGAGCTTTGGGGGGAGGGTTTCGTACACAGAGCTACGGAATATGTCATGCGGATGGCGATGTTATACTAGCAGAACTGATGGGTATCTGGGGACGACCAAGTTCCCCGTCTTCGTTGTCACATATCCTGACCGATAACCACTAGACAGAGTATGGATAGGTTATTAGGCAACGAAGGTTCAAAAGATCGAGTGTCATTGAGAAGAGGGTGGTGGTGAGTGCGCCTGAAGCACCCCGTGCAGATAGGCGAGCCGATCGTCGCTCATCTCGTCAGCATTGGCGAATAGCGCATTAAAGCTGCCAAGGATCGTCGTCGGCGCTCCTTGTCCTCCGCTAGAGGAGAAAAACGCCTAGGGCCCCTGGTAAGCACCGTTAAAATCGTGGGGTGTATTTCAGCGCAGTGTCGGCATGTGAGGCTCTAGAGAGCGCTCTTGCCTAGGTTCTTCTCATGCCGCTTCAAACCACTGTTATTCAATGATAATTAAAATGAGCCTCATTATCATTCTCCTCTTGCTCTTCCTCAGCATAACCTCGTCTGGTCTTGGTATGCTCATTTAGTGAAGTCAAACGTTGATGTATTCGTGAGGTCTTTGAGCTAGCTAACGGTTCGTCAACAAAGACGTAGTAGACGTAGTAGCCTATTGCTAGCTTTGAGGATGGCGTAGGCCGACGCCTACCAGGTCTCCCTCCATGACTTCTTGGATCATCAGATAACCTCATCACGCATTTCCGCCACGTTGGCCTCCAAGTCGAGGTTTCCAATCAAGCATACCCCATCTTCATTACCGCGCAAACCATGCCCGCGTGGTTATGGTGTTATTGTGGTAGCTGAATAGACTGTTGGTGTTGCGAGTAGTCGTAATGGCTTTGTCAATGCTGCAGGGTATTCCGATACATGTACCCCTGGTTCGCATGGCCGGCGGTCGAAAGCGTTTGATTTTCGGCGCGAATGCGATCCACCGGCCGTCGAAGATCTCTTTGGCATGGCCTGTTCCTAGAATTCTGTGAAGGGGATGACAGGAAATTGATGGGTGACAGGAAAGTATTGGCAGCATCCGCAGCATATCCGGCGCATGAACCATGTTGACGTCTTCCTGCCAAGACGATGCCGCCCATACGGACCATGCTGTCGCAGAGCCGCCTGATCCGGCGGGGTGCCGTCGCCATCGTCGGAGCCGGCCGGACCGTAGGGACCGTTAGGGTCGCAGCGCCATGACTCGTTCGTCTACGTCGTCTCGACATCGTCCTCATCGGGGTTGTCTATATAACTATATCTTAACACAGAGGCGTCACGCCCTCGTTGTTTTGAGAGCGGGTATCAGCACCAACAAAAACGAGAATATCGATCAGTTTTGTGGTTCTCTTGTAGCTCTGGTTATCCTGATTGACGGCTGCAGCTATATGGAGCGGCGTGCTTCCATCACCATCCGAAGATGCAAACTTAGGCCGCGGCTGACGAACATCTTCATGATCCGCTTTGGAAAGTGGCTCTTATCTTTGCCAAAGTCGTCTTCTGGGCATTATGAAGCGCAGAAGTGGTGGAGAAGGCTCTTCCCACCATCCGAAACCTTCCGGCCCGCGCCGAAGGCCGTCATAGAATGCAATCCAGGGGCCTGATCCAAGTGATTTGCGTGAGTGCTCTGGGGTGATGCCGCAAGACGAGGTCCAGTTTCTGCGCGAATGTCAGGTCCGCCCCTTCTGTGTCGACGTTCTTCTTAATAAGCGCCGACAGGGCGTCCGTCCACGCGTCATCCGCTTCGGCGGTTGGCGATAGGAAAGAATTTGGTGATAGGAAAGCGGGGCAGGGGTCCACGCGCCGTCACCGGGCCGGCTCTGCTCGTCTATCAAGGCCACCTCCCCCTGCTTCGGTAATAGCCAGGTTGCCTCCGGGGCGGTAGCTTCAACGGTTGGTGGTAGGAGGGTATCTGTTGAGAGGAAAATATTGGCGACAGGAAAGTATTTCGTGACGAGAATGTATTTGGTGCGCAGGGCGGGTGGCTCAACCCGAGGAGCAAAACCGGTCACTGACGCAGCTTCATGGAACAACATGTCTCCCTGTGCCTATTCCATATTCCACGTTCGCCAGGCCATGCCATTACGCTTTATTCAGCTGACCGAAGTAGCCTCCCTGCCATCATAGCCATCCTGCGCAGCGCAAATATCGGCAGTTTGATGGTTATTCGGCTCTTGGATCTCTCGTCAGCTTCAGCAGCCCCCGAACCCTCAGCTTCTGCCTGTCTTTCCGCGTCATTCTCCCGGGTCTGCTCCGCAACGTTCGTGCTGGCCTTCTTATCATCCCATCCGGGAATCGTGATATGGTGCTCTTTGATCAAGTTCTTAAGGCGGAGATAATCGACGTTGTCGTCATCCCACCCGGGAACCGTTTTCGCCCCTGCACGATGTCCAAATTTCACCACATCAACCTCATCACTGGACAAGCAACGAGTCCCGAAGCATCTTGTAGGGTCGTGTTTGGCTTGGTTGCGTGCCCGGGACTATTTTGGCGAGCCAGTTGACGACATCTCGGGGATTCCCATTATCGCGTGGCGGATAATGTGATATAACTTGGCGCCAGTATTCCAGCGTTGAGCGAATCTGGCCTTTGTCGATCATTTCTTTGACCGGTGATGGAATGTTACGCTCCGTCGTCGAATTCCATGCCGGCCATGAGCTGGGGTCGGCGGCGCTGGAGTATCTTGATGCACTCCGCGCGCAGTGGTGATGCCTTCAGTGCTTCGTTTTCCTCCATTTCTGATGTTGACGTCGTCGCCGTAGGTGACGACTGTGTTGAACACACTCGGCATCACCATGGGCTGCGTATTGGGCGGCATGTTTGCGGTCGTGGAGGCACTATCGATGATTGCGTACGAGAGGTCAAGCCAATATTCGTGGATTGAAGCGGCAACGAAATGACGCCAAAAAGCCAAATGGAAACAATTTGCCAGGTGTATTGTGTGAAGTTGGTGATGACTGGGCAAGGTGGTAACTGGTTGTAAATGGCAAGACGGTGATCCCGCCCACCGCCTCCAGGAAACAGCTTCAGACGTATGCGGACGGGATATAGCCCCTATACGAGGCGTGGTGAAACAGGACGCTACCTATATAGCCTAGTTGTTAGTTACGCCGCACTTATATACGCTAGGTGAGACAGAAAAAAAGAAGGAAAAAGAGAAGGGGGAAAACGAACTTCGGTGATGGTAGCAGGTCAACGGGTTGTGGGCGCCGGGGAAGAAACAGCACCCGCATGTGCCGCAGCGCTGCGAGCCGGGAGGCGGCGGCGGTGACGGAGACAGGAGAGGCGGACGGCGGCGGAGGCGTGCTCGGCGTCCTCGGTGACCTCGGCTTTCTTCTTCTCTCATTTGTTCTTCTTCTCTCCCTTCTTCTTCTCTCCCTTCTTCTTCTTCTCTGCTTTCTTCTGCTTTCTTCTTCTTCTCTCCCTTCTTCTTCTTCTCTCACTTGTTCTCCTCCTTCTCCTTGTTCTTCTTTTCCTGCTCCTTCGACGCGGAGGCGGTGCTCTTGATCTTGCTCTAGAAGGGCTTTGAACTTCTCCTGGAGGTTTCACATTTTGTAGTTAGACTGGGACATGCCCAGAGGGGGTGCTCGCAGAGCGGGTTGGCGGTTCCTGAGTTTCTTTTCTAGTGAACTCTCGAAACTTGTTCCTGATGCCGTCCCAGGGACTCGGAGTAGCTAACTGGCTACTTAGTTTCCTCTTCTCGTTGATGAGGTTCTGCTTCCAGTTCTGTCTACTCGCGGATACTGGTACTGGGATAGAAGATGCTTTCCCCATAGGGTTCGGTTTGGTAGTAGATGATGGCATCTGATATAATCTGGCCGACGATCTGTGCTTAGATACTTACAAGAAGGTTGTGCGGCGGACGGTTGCGACAGACATGGAGTACCAACTAGCGCTGTTAGGAATCGAACCTAACATAACATGTAACTCCCACACTGTTGCTTATCCCGTTTCGCCATTGTTGTCAACAGGCTTTATGTATCGTCAAGGGTTATCCATGAACTGCTACTCTTAACGTAAAACCTCACCGCGCTGCTGCTCCTGTTGGCGATGATGAAAACGGGTATGATGATCAGCTCGTTCAGGCAAGGCGTAAGTTCCCGTTAACAGGGGCAGCACCGGGCGAGGTTGACACTCCCGCCTCGTCATTAGCTCGCAAGAGATGCTAGAAGCGAAGAGACTGTAAGTGGTATGGTTTTCGAAACATGTTATGATAACAGAGAAGGGTGATAGTCATAGAGAAGCATGATGGATGTAAAAAGGAGCAGGTTTATAAAGGATTGTCAGTGGGTATGGACACGGCTCTATGATCAAGAAGAGTAACGGCTGTAGAGAAAAGTAATATTGGCCTTAAAAGTCCCTGTTGAAGGGTGCAAAAGCAAGATAGTTGTGTTAGAGTTGAAGTAATCGCGTCAAAGCTGAAGTAGTCGCGTTTAATTTGATATGGTCGCGTTCAAGATAAATCAGTCGCCTTAAGCTAAATAATTACGTTGGAGATGAGGTAATTGCGCTCTACCACCGGGTGAAGAGTAGGGCGCCTTTCTTGTTATCGCCCTATATGGTAATCATCCTCTTTCAGCAGCTCAAATGGTTCTAGGAAGAGTATAGATCGTGGTGCTATGGGCGGTTCTTCCATCTGCCGTGAGACTGTCACATCTTCTAGGTGAGGCAGAGAACGGAGGATAACCTAGGCCATGGTTGTTTTAACAGTCGATCAGTTGTGCTAATTGCTGGAGGATGGGACGGAGGTGTAGGGGATTCATTTAAGATTTTCGTGGTTAACACGTCAGCAATTTTACGGAGGATCTCTGCGGGGAGAGAAATAAAATCGGAAAGATATAAAGCTAGAGGTGAAAGTCGTGAAGATGTTTCGAAGCGCTGACGACTTCGGAAAGGCGCTGAGAAATGATATATATGCTTAATATTGAAAAGGGAGATAGGGAAGAGTTGTCGATACAAAAAGAACAGTTAATTAGGAATAATTGACAACATGGAAAACGAAAAGAACCGGTCGGTCTACAGGTAATTAGCGATATGGAATATATAGTTAGTTTCGAAAGAATTACTAATAAGGCAAAGTCGGTTAACGTGAAAAGTGTTCTCGGTATAAGAAATTGTTATTATAACAGGAGTCCTCGATATGAAAAAGAGTGGTTGATCTGAAACTGGTTGATATTAGGAAAAGGTTGCCCAAGAAACTCTGAGACCTCCAAGCGTGTCTAAGGCTGCACATATTACAACGTGATTTTGCATATAAATGATGCCTACTTGGTATAGAAGCCTCCAAGACTGGAGGTTTTGGGATCCAAAAATGGCGTCCTTTATGCCACGCGCGACCTACAAAATGAGCTTCCTTACGTAATCCTTATACTATAAAAATTGGACGGTATCGTTAAATAAGGTGGTTATTATAATCGCTACTTTATAAAGCGTTAAGTTTAAGGAAAATTAAAGTTATATAATAAAATATAAGTTGTTAAATATTAATATTACTATGGAAATTCTTTTTAACTTATAATAAATGCGATTTATAATAAAGCGTCGACTATTAATAAAAGAAAATAGTTATAACTGTTAGCTTGCTGGGGGGTGCGTAATGTTAGTTAGCAGGGGGTACGCTAGCACCTTATATTGTTAGACACTGCGTGACCTTAGATTATGTGTATCGGTTGTTCTATTAATTATGAAGTCCTTTAACCGCGTCGGTCAGGGCTTATACTAATGGATGTGGCTGGTATAGTTCCTTATCTTGCGCTACAGGTAATCTCCGTAACGTCCTGTTTATTTTAAGATTTTTGATATTTAATATATCCCTTTAAACTACTTTTTTCGAAGCTGGCTAATTTGTGATAGGATTTTAGGTATTAAGATTTATCCGGTTAATTTTCTTTTATAATATTAATCCTTTATTTTATTAAAATCTTTTTGCTGTAATTTCCGTAATTTTTTAATTTCGAAATTTCTTTTTATATTTATTAATAAAATTGGGGTTTTAATTTTTTCAAAATTTTTTGTTAATAAGATTTTAATTAACTTATCTTTTAATATATTATTTATAAGGGTATAATTTATTTTAATTTAATTTTAAATAATTATTTTTCGGAATTAATAATTATATATATTAACGTATTTAAGTTTTATTTATAATTAGGTAATATTAACGTTAATAAAATATATAATATATTAATTATTATATTATAAGTTTGTTTTAAAATTATTTATATATATTTTAATTTTTTTAATTAATTATATAATAAATAAACTTTTTTTTATAACTTAAATATAAAATAATAATTTTGTTTTTATTATAAATATAATTATTATATTTTTCTTATTTATTTATTATTTTATTAAATAATCTTATTACGTATATTTATAAGTTTTTCCGATTAATATTATTATTAATAAAAAAAGTATCGTTTTAAATATCGAAAATATTTATATTTTTAAATTATAAAATATACGTTTGTGATCCGAATAAATATTTAATTAAATATTAAGTAAGATTATAATAATTATTATTTAGATTTATAATAAAACGAAATAAACGTAAGATAATAAATATAATATCGGGTTGTATAAAAATTATTATATATATAATAAATCCGGTTTATTATTAGTATTTATTAATCGAATTTATAATTATTTTATTATTTAAATCTTTATTTTTTTTAATTTTTTAATTATTTTATTTTATTTTATTTTATTTTATGAGCGTTTAGGGAAATAGCCCGTTTTTATTAAAAATATAATTAACGAATTTATTAATATAATCGGATTAAAATAAATAAATAATTTTTTTTATCTATTTTTAATAATTCTTTTTAGGAATTATTATATTTTTTTTGTTAGATAATAAGTAAATGTTAATTTAATTATAATAACGTTTGCGATAATTTATTTTTTTTTGTGATAAATTAGGACGATATCGTCGATATAAAAAAAATTAAAATTTTACTTTTAATAAAATAATATAGTTTATAAGAAGTAAATTTAAATTTAAATTTTTTTAATGTAATAATTTTTTTTTTTTTGCTATAATAAAGGTATTTTTCGAAATCCGTATAAAGTTTTTTATAAGTATAATCTTTTTTTTTTTACTTTTTATATTTTAAAGATATTTTTATAAATATATCGTATAATATTTTAATACTAACGAAAACGTTTATTACGTTATGTTAAATAAGCTTTAAATCGAAATGAATAATTATTGTTATAAATATTTTAAATTTTCTTTTATTAAAGTTAACGTATACGTATTTTTAAATACAAATTTAATTTATTAATTGTTTCGTATTATAAAACGAGCTTTAAATCTTTTGGAATTATTTATATTTATTAAATTTATAAATATATATTTATATATAATTTAGTAATTAATAATTTTAACTTTATTTTTATTAATTTTAAATTACGTAATTATTCTTAAATAAATTTATAAATAAATATATTTTATTTTAAAATTGTTTTTAAGATAAAACTTTAAATTGCCGTATTTTTGAAGCAATAATAATATGTTTCGCTAATATATTTTATTTATTTTTCCTAAATTAAAATTATATTTTGGGTTAAATTTTTTTATTAGTAAAATATTTAATAAATTTATTTAAAAGTTTCGCAAATTTTGCCTTAATTATGCGCTTATGATTTAACGTACCGATTAAGGTAATTTTTTTATTTATATTAAACGTTATTTTTTGATTTATCCGACGTTATTTTATAATCCGAATATCTTTTTGGGCCGGAATTAATAACGGAAGTATTTTACCCGAATCGTTATTTTATTTTGTTACCGATAACGATTAAATTTATTATTATTCGGTTAAATTAAACGATTAATATTTTCCTAACGTTCCGTAAACTTTTTAATAATAATAGTTATTAATATTATTATAAATAAAAAAAATAAAAAATAAAATTAACGAGAGTTCGAAAATAATTATAAAATAAAAATAATTAATTTTATTATTATATATTATATTTAAAGCATTTTATATTCAAAGGCCGTATCCTTTTAACGTTTGTTTATTTTTATTTTAATATTTTTATAATAATTTATTAAATTTTTTATTTTCCTTTTAATTTAATAAATTAAAAATCTAAGTAAATATAAATACTCGAAAATTTTGTAATAAGGTAATTCAACCTTTTTTAATAATATATAATAAGTTATTTCGTAAATTCTCGATATTTTCGGTAAATTTTTTTCCGTTAAAAATAATATTTTATATAGTATAAATTCTATTATTTAATAAATTTTATACCCGCTAAATATTCGTTAAATTATATTTAATAAAGTGTTGTATTTATGTTTTAAAATTTAATTTTTATAATCGGTTTTTTTAAGAATTATATTTATAGATATAACGTACGTTTTATAATTATAACTCTTAAAATATATTTAATATAATTTACGGTCCTTAATTATGAAGTTATTTTTAAATATAAAGTAAATATAAAGTAAGTATAAAAGTATTTATATGATAATTACGAAATTTTTTTTAAGGTTCGGTTATATAAATATACCGTTATTTTGTAAAATTTTATTTATTAAAAAATTAATAATTCTTTTTTTTATAATTCGAGCTTTTTTTTTTTTAAATTATACCTTCCGAACGTTTTATAGTACCGTTTTATAATTATATATATAACATATAAGGTTCATACCGTATATAATTTTTATTTCGGAAAAAGTTTAAAACTTTAATTTTTAAATAATTTCATTATTATATTTAAAAACTTTTGGTAATATTTGGTTTTTGTAAATTATTATTTCCAAAAATATTAAAATATTTTTATAAAAGTTTTGGCTTTTCGGGTTTTAAGGTAAAAGTTAAACGTATATCCGGAATAATAATTAATAAGTAATATAAAATATTTGTATTTTTCGAGAATTCTTGTTAAATTGAAAAAATTAATTATAAATTTTTATTTTATTTTTGATAATTTAATTCGGGGTTTTCGTTTATTTTACCTTTTTATTTTTAAATATCCGTAAGTGTTATAATTTATAATTATTAAATTTTTAATTTATATGTTTTTAAAATAATCGGTAAAGTATTTAAAAATTTTTAAGCTCGAATATTTTAACCGTAAATGTTAAAATTTTATTAAGTTAATATTCGAAAGGTTTTCGCTTTAGGAATTAAATTTATTACTGTAGATTCCGAATAACGTTTTAAATATATTTATTAAAATATCTTCGATTATAAATTGGTTTTAATTGTTTGTTAAATAATAAAAAATAATATTATTTTTTCGGCGTAAATAGTTATTAGAAACTTTACTATTTTATTAATATTCCTTTTTCGGAATAAACGTAAAGATGTTAAATTATATACGAAGTTTTCGTAATAGGTTACGTTATATGATTGCATAATTAATAAATGAACTAAGTTATCAAACCTTAATATCGGTGTTTTCGTACTTTAAAATAAGTATTAATATATTATTTATATAAACGGTATTTTTAGAAAAAGTTCGTTTAAAATAAAAAAATTACGTAATAATATTAAAAATATAAAGAATTGTTTTAAAGTTAAAAATAGCTAAATTTTTTAAGGGATAAATAAATAAATTAAAGGTTTTTTTTATATACGTTATATAAAAAAATAAGCTTTAAATCTTTTTATTATTTTTAAAAAAAAATTAATTATTAAGTTTTTATTTTAATTGTTTTAAACGTTAAATTTCGGTTTTTAATATCGTATTATTAATCATTTGGTACTTAATTAACTTTTGTATAAAGAAAATGGGGTTTTATTTAATAAAAGCTTTTTTAAGAAATACGTAAAAGTATTCGGAAAGCTGGTAAATTTATAAGTAAGCATAATAACGTTTTCCGTTTTTTATCTTTAAATTAAATCTTTAACGTTTCCCTTTAAAGTAACTACGTAATTTTCTTTTTTTACGACCTTTATTATTTTAGAAGTTCCCTTTAGTTCCTTTTTAGAACTGGCGGAAATTATTTCCGGTCGCTTCTATAATTAAATTAGTTTTTTAATTATCTTTTATTTCGATAAATTTTCTTTTTTTTTTCATAAAAGGCCGGGAAAAATACGTTTATATTCCCTTTTAAAGTTTTGTAGGAATATATTATCATTTATTTATTTCGGATATTAACTATAATTTCTATATATAAAAGCTTTTTATTTATAATATTATCTTTATGCGTTATTCGAAAGTTTAAGCTTTAATTGCTTAATATAAAGGTTATTATTATTAATAAACTTTTAACTTAAGTGCGATAATTCTGTTATTTCGGGCATTTTATACTTATAACCTTTAACTATAATCTTTTTTTGTTTTTATATTTATTTTTTTATATTTCTTTATATAATTTAGTAAAAAGTTTAACATATTAGCGATATTAATTTTAAATGTTATTAGTTAAGTTATTTTTATATACCTTTCCGGCGATAATTAACGTTACATACTAATTTTTAAAGTTTTGGCCTTTTAATAAGGCGGGTTTTTAAATATTTGGTAATATTAACGATATAATTTAATTAAAATCTTTTTTTTAAATTTTTTCGAATATCGTAATATTTTTTTATTTTTATATATAAATTCGTTCCAGGTTTAAGTATATACTTTTTATTTATCGGTAATTAAGTTTGTTAGGTTTACGAATTTATTAAGTTCGTTTTATTAAAACGTTTTTATAATAATCGATTTATTAAATTATTATTTCGGTATTGCGTGTAAGTTTTTTTTAAGGAAGTTTTAAAGCCGTAATTCTTTCGGTTTAATAGGTTATATTTTGTTATTTTTAAGATTGATAAATTTTTAAACGTTTAACTTATTGGTTTGCTTTCGGAATTTGATTTTGTAAGGTACTTAATATTTAAAGATATTATACATTACCGAAAAAATGGTTAGGATTAATATTATTGGTTAGAATAAATATAATTTAATTAAAATACGCGTATTATTTATATACGTAATTAGTTTTCAAATAAATAAGGTTTTTAATTGTTAGATATTACGTGACCTTCGATTATGTATATCGGTTGTTTTATTAATCATGAAGTTCTTTGACCGCGTCGGTCAGGGCTTATACTAGTGGATGTGGCTGGTGTAGTCCCCTATCCTGCGCCACAGGTAATCTCCGTGGCGTCCTGTCTATCTTAGGACTTCTGATATCTAATATATATACGGAAAGTGTCAGCTAGCTGGGAGATGCGTAGCGCACCCCATAAACGGAAAGGTCACCTACTGATCGGCACATATATGTTCCGTGGCTAGATTACTAAGAAGCTGAATATGTTTTATAATATACGTAATTAACCTAATATAATAACATAATTAATATTTTTTATATTTAATAATTAAGAATTTTATTCGTTTAATTAACTTAATATATTAATTAATTAATTATTATTAAAATAATATAAGTTGTATATTAATAATAGTTATTTGTATATTTTATTAATTATAAAAACAACCGTATTATCGACGTTTTTTCTTAATTATAAAGAATTTAAAAATTAAAAATATTTTAAAAAGGAATTTTAATTTACGGTATACGTTTTTAAGATTTAAGATTATATTAATTTTAATTAATTACGTTCGTAACTTATTAAATTTATAAAACTCCATATAGCTTTTTATTTAAAAAAATAAATTCGTTTTTCGATAAAAATTAATATTATACTTTTTATAAAAATTATTAACAAAGTTAATTTTATAAATTAATTAATAAATATTTTTAAAATACTAATTAAAGGTAAATAAATTTATAATGAACAATATACGATATATATTTATAGGGATCGAAAATACGATATTTTTTATAAAAATATTAAGAAGTTAATAAAATAAATTTGGAATTTATATTTTTAATAATTAAATAAATTAATATTCTTTTCAATTTTTTTTTATAAAAATGGGACGTTATATTAATTAAATCTGGTAAAATATATAACGATAAATTTATAATTAATATTTAACTGAAATATTGCGAAATATTAAAGTGAATTTCGAAATTTATTAAAAAATTAAACGAATAAATCAGGAACTAATAAGAAAATATAGTTATAAAATAACGATATAAAATTTTAAAAACTAATACGATAATTAACTAAGTGAATAACTTATATATAACCTTAATTTTATTTATAAAGTTCTAGAAATCTTTTTTAAATAATAAAAAAGTCGAAATTAAAAATGGTATAATTAATTATTAAAAGGCGGTTATTAACTTTTTGGATTATTAGGCCTAAAATTATTATTCATTTATATTACGAAATATTAAAAAAGTATTTTTAACGTTTTACGGAATGCTTTACGGATTTATTTAAATAAAACGATTTTAATTAAAATAATTTTAAGCTTGTTAATATTTAATTACGGAATAAAGTTTTTGAACGAAGGTTAAAATAAGGTAGCCGTAATAATTTATATTTGAATTAAAATATAAAGATGCGAAAACGTTTAAAGTTAAACGTATAAAATATTTGTTATAAAATATAATTAATATTATTATATATTTTTTAATAAAAATCTAACAAAATTTAAAGTTTATCGGAATGATAAAAGTTATAATGAAAAACCGGATTATTTTTAATTAATCTTTAAAGAACAAAATTAACGGTTTATTAAGAATTATAAATAAATTAATTATATAAAAATTTAATTAGTCTTTAAGGGAAATGAAATAAGTTTTAATATACTTTTTCATTTTCGATTAAAGTAATATAATAAGCGTTTTATTTTATTTTTTAACAATTTTTTTTATTTTAAATTTAAAATCGACGATACATATTTTTAACTTTATTACTAAATTTCTAAATTTTAAATTAACCGTATAAAATAACGGGGTATATATAAGTAATAATTTTGTTTCGATTAAAGGGTACGGAAAAGTTAATATATTATTTTAAAGTTTTAACGGTACGAAAATGTTACGATTTTACGATATAATTTATTGCCCAAATTTTGTATATAATTTAGTATCATTTTAATAGTTTTTAAAAAGAAATTTAAAAAAGGAATCAAAAAATTAACAATGTTATTCGAAATAAATATCATTAAGTATTTATTACGTTAATAAATAAGTTTAATTAATTCGTTATCGAAAATATTAACCTAATAATTATTTATATAATTTTTATTATTTATAAATTCAATATTAATTTATAAACGAAAAGATTATTACGTATAAATAACGGTATTATATAATATTTAAAATAAAGTTATTTCAGTTCCGAAATAATCGTTTATTTATAATTTTATATAAAAGAAATCCGTTTAAAGAGTTTTATAATAATCAAATATTAAATATGTAATAAAACGAAAACTAAAAAATAAATACGTTACGAGTAACGGGAAAAACTATTTCGATTAAAATAAAAAATTATTATCGATTTATAAACTTTTAAAAAAAAAATTCGGAAAGGTATAAATATATTATATTCATTACCGATAAATATTTATGATTTATTCAAAATATTTACATCAATAACTAAAAGCAAAATATATTAATTATAACGTTTTGATATTTTTTAAAAATTTTAAATAATTAAGATAGGATTTTTTTATAGGCAATTAAATTCGATAATAAAATTAAAAAAACTATGAATTCCGAAATATATTTAAATTAATTTTTTTAATATTATATTTAATCTTTTAATACCGTATATATAGACTAAAAATAAAGGTATAAAACGTTTAAAGAGTATAATTAAAGAAAAAGCGATTGTAATATAAAATAGCGTTAAATTATCCGTATTTTAATTGTATATATTTTTAAAGCAATAATATATTTATATAATTATATTTTCAAATACGCTTTTCTTTTGGTAAATTTTATATAAGCTTTATTTTATTTATTTGATATATAAAGATAACGTCCTATACCACTAAGCGCAATATACTAATAAGCGTAACACTTTTTGGCACTCTCTAGCAACAAATTCAAATAACTTAATAACAACATATCGTATTAATTTAAATTAATCGGATTCTTTTTCGCTCAACGTATTTACAACTTTTATATAAGTACGCGTATTATGTCCAGGCTTGCCGTAAACGCTATACTTCCGTTCTTGGGTCTTAACCCTTTTGCGGCGACTCTTTTCAGCTATTATTAACTGCATTTTTTTACTACACCCTTTTTTTAAGCTACAAAAGCTTATTCCTTTTATATAATAAATATTCTTTTTTTTTAAAAAAAAAGTTTATTTTTAATTGTGTAACGTTTACTTAAAATATAATTCGTTTTACGTAATTAGGTAACTTTTTCCCGTAAAAGAACATTTTCGTATAAAAGTAATAAGTTACTTTTAATTAAAAAATTAACCGATTTAACCATTTTTGTTAACGAATTACCTTAATAACTTCCAACCTTTTTTTATAAATAACGTTCTTACTTCGTTATTTTTTTAATATTCTTAAAAGTTTTTGCGGGCAGGAAACGAATAAAACCGGTAAAGGTTAACGGAAAAACGGTCGGCGTAAGTATAACTAAAAAAACCTTCAATTCGGAAAAAACGTTATTAAAATCGAATAAAATAGGATTAATTTTTGCGAATCCGGATCTAATATTTTCGGAAATTATGATAATTTGAAAGGCGTCGTAAAAGCCGGCGAAAAAATCTTCTTTAATAATATAAATATAATAATATCGTATTAAGTTTTTAATATATAACGAATAAACGCGTTTCAAAATAAAAAACAAAATACGTTAAAAAGTTAAAGCCGCCACGAAAAATATGCAGGCATGTAAAGTATAATAATATCGTAATTTGCGCAATATTTTTCGAATTCCATCGAATAATAATTTTCGTAACCGTCGAAAATAAAAAAACGTTTCGAACTTTTCGTACGTGTTCGAATATATTTATTAAAATAATAAATTTATTTTAAAACTAATTTATTTATTATTTAACTATTATTACTTCATGCAATCTTTTAATTAATTATTAATAATAAATTATTACGGTACCAAAACTTTAAACAATTTTTCCTTACTATAATAATAAATAACGGTATAATCTAACCTGAAGAATTAACAATTTAAATAACTATAACCCATTTTTATTCCCTTATTACGTTTTTTAGGGTTTTTACGTGTTTCGATATTGGTTATTATTATACCCGTTGCCATAAAAAACCTTATTAAAAATTTAATTTCGTCAAAATTGTAAATATCCTTTTTTATAATGCCATATTTTACGATAATAACCCGAATAAGTTCAAGTTATTTACGAAATGTTTTTAAATTTTCGAATAAAATCTATTAATAATCGATTTTCCGATTTAAACGCGTTTAAAGTTTTTTTTGCCCTCTAACAAATTTCGACGCCTAATTAATTCTAACGTATTTTATAACGTATTAGGTAAGCAATAAATTCGCTATATTTTTAACATACTAAAGTCGAACAAAAAACTTTCGCGTATTTAAGTTAAAAATTCGGTCGATAATTAATTTTTCTTCGATCGGCATTAATTTCTGCAAAAAAAAAAAGTAATATCGGCTCGGACGTATTTACCGGTATAAACGGTATACTAAAGTAAAAGATAAAACTTTATAAATAAAACTAAACCTTTTATAATTAAATTTCGGATCTCGTTTTTTAACCTAAATAGCTAAGTTTATTTTCGTTTCTTTTATAAAACGTTTTATAATATTGGCGTTAAAGAATGAATAATTAAAGATAGGTAATTAAGATAGTTAAAAAAATGTTACGCTTATTAGTATGTTGCGCTTACTAATATAACACGTTAACGTTATAATATTTAATCGAAAATTTTAAAAGATTTATTTATAAGTTTATAATTATATAGTTTACGTTATAACGATTATTATTATGAAGAAAAAATAAAAATTTTAAAAGTTAAATTTTAAAGTATAAATTAACTTTTTCGTCGGTTACTGATTAATTAATATTTATAAGATTTGGAACCCGTTAACGAATAAAGTAATCGTTATTCGAAACGTTTAATTTAATAAAAAAGTTACCCTTTTAAGTAACGTACTATACTATTAAACGGTCCAAACCACTAAGTGGACCGTTTTTTAACATTTTGCAATAACAAATCTAAATAATATAACTATAATATACTAAATTAAATCAAATTAATCGGATTCTTTTTCAGTTAAATGTATTTAAAATTTCTTTATAAATATACGTATTGTGTTCGGGCTTATCGTAAACGGTACATTTCCGTTTCTTTGTTATAATCTTTTTACGATAATTATTTGTAGCTCTTATTGGCTGCATTTTTTTATTACTTTTTTTTTTCCCCCAGAAAAGGTTGTCCTTTTTATATAATAAATATTCCTCCTTTTTAAAAACGTTTATTTTTAGTTTTCTAACGTTTGCTTAAAACGTAATTCGTTTCGTATAATTAGGCGTTTTTTTCCAAAAAAAAAAGAAAAAAAAAAGATTTTATAGAAAAGTAATAAGTTACTTTTTGTTAAAAGATTTGCCGATTCGACGATTTTTGTTAACGAATTACCTTAATAATTTCTAATTTTTCTTTATAAATAACGTTTTTACTTTACTATTTTATGGATATTTTTAAAGGGTTTTACGGGCGGGAAACGAATAAAACCGGCGGAGGTTAACAAAAGAATAATCGGCGTAAATATAATTAAAAGAATTTTGAATTCGAAAAAAACGTTATTAAAATTAAATAAAACAAAACAAACGTCCGGAAATCCAAATTTAATATTATCGGATATTATAATAACTTTAAACGCGTCGTAAAAGCCGGCAAGAAAATCTTTTTTACTAATATAGATATAATAACGTCATATTAAATCTTCGATAAATAATATATAAACGCGTTTTAAAACCAAAAAATAAAATACGTTAAAAAGTTAAATTTAATAGGAAAAATAGACGGATATATAAAACGTAATAATATCGTAATTAATATAATATTTTTCGAATTTTAGCGAATAATAATTTTCGTAACCGTCGAGGATAAGGAAAAGTTTCGAACCTTTCGTATACGTGCGAATATAATTATTAAAATATTAAATTTATTTTAAACTTAATATATTTATTATTTACCTATTATTATTTAAGATAAAACTTTATTTAATTATTAATATTAAATTATCGTAATATTAAAACTTAATTTTTTTTTCCGTTATAATAATAAATAATGATATAAATTAATTTTAAAAATTAATAACGTAAATAATCATAATTTAAATTTTATCTTCTTATTACGTTGATTTAAAATTTTTACGTTTTTCGATATTAATAATTATTATGTTCGTTATTATAAAAAGCTTTATCAAAAATCCAGTTTCGTTAAATTATAAATATCCTTTTTTACAATACCGTATTTTGCGATAATAACCTAAATAAGCTCGAATTATTTACGAAAGATTTTTAAATTTTCGAATAAGATTCGTTAATAATCGATTTGCCGTTTAATAAAGTTCGACGCTCAGTTAATTTTAACGCGTTTTATAACGCGTTAGGCAAATAATAAATTCGTTATATTTTTAATATATGAAAGCCGGATAGGAAATGTTTACGTATTTAGGTTAAAAATTCGATCGATAATCGATTTTCTTTCCGGTTGCCGTTAATTTTTTACAAAAAAGGGATAATATCGGTTCGGGCGTATTTATCGTAATATCGAGCCTTTAAGATCGTTAAAGTAACTATATATATAGAACTAAATTTCGCATAATTAAATTCCGGATTTCGTTTTTGAACCTAAATAGCTAGGTTTATTTTCCTTTCTTTAATAAATCGCTCCATATTGTTAATATTAAAAAATAGGTAATTAAAGGTAAGTAATTAAAATATTTGCAAAATTGGTCCGCTTACTGTTTTGGACCGTTTAATGGTATGGCACGTTAATATTAAAAATTTTAAAGATGATATTTTTTATATTACGGAAGATAAATTGTAAAAACTGTTCGGATGGATAGAAATATTTAATTAAGTTAACAGTTATTTAATTTATATATAAAAGGAAAATAGAAATCTGAACGAAATAATTCAGTTATCGGCTGGATAAAAGAAATAGTTTTAAAGCGGTATAAGCTTTAAAAAAGATGTACGGAATAAGGAAAAATAAGTTTGTTCGCATAGAATTAATTATTTTTATACGACTGTTATATTTAAATTATTTCCGCTTTTTAAATTATTACCGTTATTAACGTTTATCTTAGTAATTATTACGATTATTGCGTTAACGAAAGAAATAAAGGTAATGTTAAGTTTTTGTTATATTATTTAATTTAAGATAACGGTGAAAAATAAAAATATTTTACTAATTAAAATCATTTTCTTAAACGTTTCATGTTATAAAAATATTATTAAAGTTAATTATAAAGTATAAAAAGCCGTATTTTATATAAAACGAATAGCTTATTTTATAAGTACGTATAATAACCGGCCGGTAAGTTGGGAAAGTTTAGAGAAATTAAAAATTTAAAATATACGTTATTTTAATTAAAGAGGCTTTATAATAATAATACGTACGGTATTTAGGTTATAGGCCCGGGTATATAGGTAAAATTTATTATTACTGCCGGAAAGATATAAAAAGCTAAATATATTCTTTTTAAAGGAAATATTTAAACAAATCGAAAAAGTTTATTTATAAAGTTATAAAAAGAGATAACTTTAAAAAATTATTAATTAATTTTTTATTAAAAGAAAATAGGGTTTAAAATATATATAAGTATATAAGTATAAGTTTATTAAGTATAATTAATTATAAAAATGTGAAATTTGTTTCGTTATATAAAACGATTAATAATATAAGAACGTTTATGGTAATATATATATATTTATATTTGTTGAAACCATATTTGGAATTTTATTTATTATTACGGTAAAATTTATTTTAAAACTTAAATAATATAATATTATAAAGGTTTCATTAACGTAAATCTGTTTTCCGAAATATATGTAAAAATATTTTTAAATTATTTATACCGTAATAAAATTCTTTTATTTAAAAAGGTATTATAGAAATTACAAAAAATTCTTTTTATTATAATATAAGAATATTATTAATATTTTAAAGTATTTAGAATTTAACCTTATTTTCCTCGAGATTTTTTATTTTATTCGTAAAATTTTTTCTTTGTAAATAATATTATTAGGGTATATTATAAAGGAAATTAAGGTTTTATAGATTAGTTAATATAATAAATACAAGAACAGTATATTTTTATAAGGGATAAAAATTATAAATGGTTTTAAATATTAAAATAATTAAAAATAAACGGAATAAAAAGATTTAATTATTTTAATTGAATTTTATAGATAAATAATTTAATTGGATTTTTAAAAAAAAGTTTAAATTTTTTTTAAAGATATTTATGATAGAAATCGATTTATTATCGAATTTTAACCTAATTTATTTAAGCTTTATTAATAAATATTAAAAAAAGATCGGTTTTATTTTATACGTTATAATTAATACGTAACTCGACATATTATTTATAATAGTTAAATTCGTATAATTTAATCTAAACTTTAATAACGTATATTATAAAATAACAAAATAAATTATATTATATTTAATCGGTATTAAATTATTAACATTATAATTCGGTATGAAGAATTTATTAAATATATAAAAATATTTAAAATAATACTTTTGCGGTAAATATTACGATCGATCGAAAATATTTTAAATATTTATTATAAAATTATGCGAAAAAGTAATAAAATAGAAAACAAATAAGTAAAATATAATAATTATTTTTATAATTACAACAGAATTGTTATTTTTTACGTAAGTTATTAAAAAAACCTTATTTAGTTTTAAATTAATTAAAAAATTAAACGTTAATTTGAATATAAAACCGTTAAATATATAATATGATAATTAATAAATAATACGGTTAATTAACGTTAACGTAATTTTATTAAAAATAAAATTATAGTATATAATATATATAATTACTAATTATAAACGGTAATAAAAAAAACTTACTAAAGTAAATTATATACTTATAGGTAATATATTAATTAATTAATTAATTAATTAAAGCTGTATTACAAAAATATTTTAAGTATTTTAAAAATTAGCAAGGATTAATAAATATTATAAAGTCTTAAACCGACGGAAAAAAAGTTAAAAAGGATTTTAAATAAAGAATTGAGTAGTACAAAGGATTTAATCGTTAAAAGAAAGGTAAAATACATAATTATAACTTTAAAAAGTGATAAAATGTAACGATTAAGATTATAAATATTTTAAGGCGTTAAAAGTGTATATTAATTAGTTGGGAGATGCGTAACGTACTTTCTAAACGGAAAGATTACTTATTGATCGGCATATATATGTTCCGTAGCTAAACTACTAAGAAGCTGAACGTGTCCTACAGCACACGTAGTTAGCCTAATATAATAACATAACTGATGTCCTCTATATTTAACAGAAAGGCTTCCTTTAATAGGAATATGTATATTACGTAACTAAACTACATTAAAATGCGGTGCGCGCTTTAAAATACCTATAACTAGTTATATAATATAATATAATTAATATTTTTTAAATTTAATAATTAAAAGTTTTATTCACTTAATTCGTATTATTATTAATTAATTAATTATTTATTTTCAAACCAATATAAGCTATAGATTAATAATCATTATTTAGATATTTTAATAATTATAACAATAACCGAATCGATAACGTCCAGAATTAATTATAATAGTTTTAAAGATTCAAATAAATTTAAAAACGAATTATAATTAAAGTTAAAAGATAAATTTATGGAATTATATCGACCTTACTTGAATCTTTTTATACCTTATTAAACTTACGCTTTCCGATATAATTTTTTATTTAAAAAGACGATTTCATTAGTTAGTACGGGTAGCTATTTTATTTTCCAAAAAAATTATATAAGTCGAAAAAGTCGATCTAATAGGTTATTCGATAAATGTTATTAAAATAACAACCGAAGATAAATAAATTTATAATTAAAATTTTAAATTTCTTTAAAAGATTATAACGGATTTATAAAATAAGTTTTAAATAACGTTTTTTTATCGATGAAATAAATGTATTTAAGTTTAAATTACGACTTTAAAAAGTATTACGTTAAAGTATAATAAACCGAAAATGTTTATAAGAGTTAATTATTTAAAAATATTAAACGTAAATACGAAAAACGACTAAAGTAAGCTTTAAAAACCGTTAAAATGTTTAATAAATAATTAACGAAATAATAAGAAATTACGACTTAAGACTAGCGTTACGAAATTTCCGAAACCATTATGTTAATTATTTAAATAAATTAATTATATATAATAATAATCCCATTTTATTAATTAATCGAATCTTTTATAAATAAAATAATATTAAAAAAGGAACGATTAATTATTTAAAGCTTAAAATCTTTTTAAATTATTAAAATATAAAAGATTTATAATAATTAACGAAAAACTTTAAAATCACGTTTTTAATTTTTTATTAGGTCTTTAAAAACTTTGCGAATTAAGATAATTCTAATTAAGAATAAATTAAAGATAATAATAATTAATCGCGTAATGAAGTTTTTTTTTAAAAAAATCTAAACGATATAATCGTAAAGTTTTTTAAACGGATCGAAATAATAATAAGTAAAAACGTTAAGAATTGGGTGTGTAGGGGATGCGTTATAAGGTTTGTTTAAATATTTATTATAAATTATTTTAATATTTTTATATACTTTGTTTAACAAGGTTTAAAATATTTTTGTTTCAAATAAACGGAAATAGTATTAATGTAAAATATAGAGTTACCGACTAATCTTTAAAGGAGAAAATTAACCGTTTATTAAAAACTAAAAAAAAAAAATATTTATTTGACAAATAAATTAATTTTTAAAGAAAGTAAAACGGATTTTCACGCATCTTTCTAATTTTTGATTAACGTAATATAATAAACGTTACGTTTTATTTTTTAAGGAATTTAATTATTTTAGCTTTAAGGTTTATAACATATATTTTTAACTTAATTAAAAAACTTTTAAATATAAGATAACGATTTTAAGTAACGGAATATATATAAGAAAAAGTTTTATTCCGCTTAAAAAATACGAAAAAATAAATATATTACTTTAGAGCTTTATAAGCTAGAAAGCGTTATGTTTATATGACGTGGTTTATTATAAGGATTTCGAATATAATATAATCTTATTTTGGTAATTCCGGAAAGAAATATTAATGAAATAACGGAAAAAAATAATAATTTTATACGAATTAAGTTTAATTAAATAATTATTATATTAATGTATAAATTTAATAAATTTGGTATTAAAACTATTAATATAATAGTGTCTTATATAACTTTAATTATTTATAAACGAAACGTTAGTTTATATATAATGAAATTATTACGAATTAATAGCGGTACGATATAATATTTGAAATTAAAGTATTTAAAGCCCGAAAGAATTATTTAATCGTAATTTTATATAAAGGAAATTCGCTTAAAAGATTTTATAAGGGTTATATATTAAGTTTGTAATAAAGTAAAATTTAAAGAATAAAGATGCCGAAAGCCGAAAAAAGTATTTTAATCAAAATAACGAATTATTATCGATTTTATAAATTTCGAAAACAAAATATTAAAAAATATAAATACGTTATATTTACCATTAATAGGTATTTAAATTCTATCTGAAATATTTACTTTTAGGATTGAAGGTAAAATATATTAATTATAATATTCCGATATTTTTTTAAAGGTTTTAAAGAATTAGAATAAGGTTTTATATAAATATTTAAATACAATAACGAAACTTTAGAAATTTATTAATTTCGAAATATATTTTAAATTTTTTTATACATTAAATTTAAGTTTTTAATACCGTATACTTAAATTTAAAACGGAGATATAAAGCGTTTAAAAGATATAATTAAGGAAAAAATGATTATAATATGAAATACCTTAAATTATTTTTGTTTTTAATCGTATATATTATTAAAATACAAATATACTTTTATAACCGGATCTTTAAATATATATTTTTTAATAAAATTTATACAAGAAATGTTATATTTATCTCACAGATAAAAAGAACGTTATAATATTTAATCGGAATTCTTAATAAGTTTATTTATAAATATACGGTGATATAGCCTTTGTAATAATAATTACCGTTATAAAAAAAATAAAGGTTTTAAATATTAAAAGTTAACAGATAAAATTATTTTTTATCGGGTACCGATTTATTAATATTTACGAAATTTGGAACTCGTTAATTTATTATTCGAAACGTATAATTTAATAAAAAAGTTATATTTATAAGTAGTATTCAAATTTAAAAATTCTTTTTTTTACGTTACGAAAAACTATTTATATATATTATTTCGATAAATAAAATTATTTAGTTAAACTTATAGTTATATAAATATATATATTCAAAAGGAAAATAGAAATTTAAATCGAATAAATTCATTTTCGGTGAAATAAAAAGGATAATTTTAAAGTAATAGAAGTATTTTAAAAACCGTAAGAAATAATAAAAATATATTTATTAATATAAAATTAATGATATTTATATGACCGTTATATTCGAATTAATTTCGTTTTTTAAATTGTTACCTTCATTAATGTTTATGTTAATAATTACTGCGATTATTATGCTGGCGGATATTAAAACGGTAACTTTAAATTTTTATTATATTATTTAATTTAAAATAACTGTAAAAAATTAAGATATTTTGCGAGTCGAAAACGTAAGTTTTTTATATATTCCGTATTATAAAAATATTATTAAAAACGATTATAAAGTTTTAAAAGTTACGTTTAACGTTAAACGATTAATTTAATTTCTAAATCTATTCAATAACCGGCCGGTAAATTTCAGAAATTTAGGGAAAATAATTATGCGAAATATGTATTACTTTGATTAAAAAAGTTTTAGAACCAAAAAATATAATAAAATCCTTAAGTTATAAAGATGGATATTTAAACGTAATTTGCCCTTATTATTATAAGGTTATAGGAAATTAAACATATATTTTTCAAAAAAATTATTTCGTAAAATCGAAAAAAGTTTATTTATATATAAGAAAAAAAAAAGAATTTTTAGAAAACCGTTAAAAGTGTTTTGTTAAAAGGAAATAATATTCAAAATATATATAAATCTATATTTATAATTTAAATAAATAATGTTATTTGCAGAAATGTAAGGCGTATTACGTCTTACGGAATAATTAACAGTTTAAGAACGTTTATAGCAATATTTACGTATTTATTCTAAGTAAAAAAGCGTTTCGAATTTTAATTATCATTACTTTTAAATTCGATTTAAAGTTTAAATAATATGATATTATAAAGGCCTTTATTAACGCGAATTTACTTTATTAAGTACTTATAAATATACCTTGAAAATATTTATAATATAGCCAATTCTTTTAATTAAAAAGATATTATATAAATTAAGGGAATTAATTTTGTTATAGGAAAAGGACTTTATTAAGATATTTCAAAATTAAGATTTAGCTTTATTTCTTACCAATTTTATAATTTTATTCGTTCAGGAATATATTTTTATTTATTTTTATTTTATTTTCTTTGTAAACGATATCGTTACCGTTTACTATAAGAAGAATCAAGGCCTTATCGAATAATTAATTTAATAAACACGAGAACGGTAAATTTTTATAAGGGGTAAGAATTTATAATAATTTTTCGTTATCGAAATAATCTTAGATAAAGTTAGTAGAAAAATCCGGTTATATAAATCCGATTTCATAGATAAATTAATTAATTTAATCTTTAAAAAAAGTTTAAATAACTTTTTAAATCCGTTAATAACGGACGTCAAATTATTACCGATTCTTAATCTAAGTTATTTAAGCTTTATTAATAAATATCTAAAAAATCGGGTTTATTTTATACATAATAACTAATAACGTCCTACTTAAGCGAGCGAGCTATATAAGAGAACGAGCCGGTTTTTGGCACCTGGCAATAATTAATTTAAATAACTTAATAATAACATATTTAATTAATTTTAATTAATGGTATTTTCTTTCGCCGACCGTATTTATAATTTCTGGATAAATATACGTATTATATTAAAGCTTATTGCAAACGTTATATTATTATTCCTTTCTGCTAAGTCGTATATAACCGATTAGCTTTTATTCCGTTTAAACCGATATTATCTCTATTTTGTATAAATATAGTAAGTTAATAGGAGACTTATTACTTATCGAATACCTAATTTAAATATACAAAGCTTTTTATCCGGATACAATACGTTGAAGGTATATACGTTAGGAAACGTATTAAAAGGCGGATTTAAAAGCGCGTTACGGAATTAATTACGGAATTAATTACGGAATCAATTAAGTTGTTAAAAAACGCGTTATAAAACTCGTTGCAGGGCGTATTATAAGCCATATTTGCGTTAATTTCGTAATAATTCGATTTTATATAATTATCAAATTAAAACAAATATTTTTAATTAAAAAAAATACTTATTATATACGATAAACCAGTCTTTTTGGCAATTAAAAAAGGTGGTAATAAAAACGCGCTATTGATAATTGTTAATAATAATTATCGTTTATAAATTAAGAGATAGTAGTAGTAATATAGCGTTTGTAATAAGCCTTAATATAATACGTATATTTATTTAAAACCTGTAAATACGGTCGGCGAAAGAGAATACGATTGATTGGAATTAATTAAATGTGTTGTGGTTGGATTATTTAGATTAATTATTGCGAGGTACTAAAAACCGGCGCGTTCGTTTATGTGGCTCGCTTGCTTATATGGGACGTTACGTGTGACGGCAGCCACCAGGATCAAACCGTGAGGCTGGCAACCGTTATATGGAGCTGACAGCTGATATATGAACTAGCCACCTGCCACACAAAAAGTGGAGATATTTGTAGATCTTTACGCATTCTGCGACCTTACCTTTTTTTCCTTCTTTTTTTTAGTTTAAAATCTTCGTTTATAGCGCCAATAAACTAGTTATTATGTTATATTAATGCTGGCCGTAATATTATTTGAAGTTTATTCCCTTTCTTATTAATTTAGCGATTAATAAACAAGGTATTATATCTTTTTACGTTAATACGTAACGACGAAAAACAACGCGTTTTAAACTAATCCCAAAACTTAAACCTAAATTAATTAATATTAAAACTAAATATTTATTAAGAAAAATTACCTATTAACTAGTTAACTTCTAAGGCGATTTAAGTTAATTAAAGGTAAAATTAAAAATATAAAAACCGAAATATGTTTTTAAAACTTAAACTAAAATATAAAAATTAATAAATACCTTAAAGAAACGGCAAAAAACGACGTACCGGAAAACGAAACTGAATTTTTAAAAATAAAAAGTTTATGAAACTAAAATTAAATTTATAACCATTTAAAAACCAATTCCGACAAATAGCTAATAAACAAGATAGCTAACGATAATTAGGACGTTTAAGGAAAATTTTAAAAATTTTATAACGAAGTCGTTCGCTTTTAAACTAAATAAAGTTATCATTTCCCTACTTTTTCCGATAACGTTAACCGCCTTTGCCGAGAAAATATAATTAATAACGTTTTCGGTAATACTAATACTTTTCGCCTTATTAATATAATAACATAATCTGTTTTTTATAAGTTTATAAAAAATAATAATATAAATTTTAATTATAATTTAAAAAAAAAGTTTACGTTAACAATTTAATTAAATTTAACGGTAAAAAAACTAAATTTAATGTTTAAGCTATAAGATTATAAATAAGTTTAAAATAAATAAATTAATTTTTTAAAACGAAAAAAATTATATACTTTACTTAATAAACTTTTTTTTTTAAAAAAAAGCTAAATAAGTAATTAAAATTCGTTACCGATTAATTATGTAAATTTTTTTTTACGTAACCGAAATAATTTAGGTGCTGGAATTATTATATTATAATCCGAATTAAGTTTTCGTTATTAAACAAATTTTCCGTAATTTCGTTTTTAAGTTTGGTAAATATTAAAATATTTACGATTTTATTTTTAAATTTAACGTTTTCGTTTAAAAGGTTAAAATCACCGAGGATAAATAAAAGCAAATTTTATGGAAATATATTCTTTTAAACTTTAATTTATATATTTTTTTTTTAAAAAATAACTGCAATTTTAATATTATTTACGAAAAGTTTTATAACCGTATTATTATAACCGTTTATAATAACTAGTTTGCTTATAAAAAATGTTAGCAAAAATGTAAGCTTTAATTATACGATTTTAATAATAATAAACCGAAAGATAAAAATAAAAAATTTTGTTCGAATAATAATTCCGATAAATCGAAAACTTCGAATAATACCGGCAAGCCTTTGTTAAAAATTAAAAAAAGGCTTATTAAAAGGCTGGTACGTACTTTAACTGTGGCAAAATGGAATATAAAGCTGGCAATTGTTCCGATAAGAAAAAGGTTGTTACGGTAGAAATAATAAAGAATTCGTTTAGTTCCGACAAATTAAAAAAGAAAATCGTTGGAAAATTTCTTAATAATTTTATTTATATTAATAATAACGGAAATAAATAACCTTACAAAATATAAAACTTTTAATAAAATTATATAAATTTAAGTAAATAAAATTGTTTGGTATATTATTACTTTTTATAATACCGAAATATAAATTTAATTCTTTATTAACCTTTATTTTATTAAATGAGCAAAAAAATAATTATAAGTTTTTATTATCCGGTTGAAAAAACTACTTTAATTATAAAATTACCGGAAATAATTTGCCGGTTAAATAAAAACTTAAATAGTTATAATATTTAAAATTAACGGATAACGTTTTTTCGATTAAGTTTTTTAAATTATAAATACTTGATAAAATATTTTTATCGGTTTTAATTAAATAAAAAAATATATTTTATTATTAAATTATAAAGATAAAGGTATTATTCAACCCGATAATCTTTTAATTTTGGCCAAGGTTTTACCAACGATTAAACTTTTAATCCGATATTTATTAAACGGATACGTTAATTTTAAAGTTTAGCAAGACGTTTACCGCCGTAACCGCGCCATAAAAAAGGCCGATAAATAATATTAAATTATTCAACGTTTATAAAAGAAACCCGAAAATAATTTTACGTTAATATTTATATTTATTATTTTATTAGATACATTAAAAAATATATATTAAATATATAAAATATTAAGCCGATTATTTTCGTTCTAGAAACCGTTTAAAATAACGTAATTATTACCTTATTAACGAATAAATTAAAAATTAACCTTTATATAAAATAATAAAATAAATTTAGGTTACTTTTAAAATTCTTTTTTTTTAAAAAATAAAAAATCGAATACTATAACGTTAACCGTTTTGCAAAAGTAGAAAATATATAACAGTTAAAAAATTCCATTTTGTAAAAATAAAGATCCGAAATACGTAAAACGAATCCGGAAATTCTTATTAAAACTTTTCGCTTATTTAAAATTTTTTTAAAAAAAAATTCTAATACTTTTTCAAATTTCCGACCCGGTTATAACGTGGTTCTGGAACTTAACCCGTTAATACCCGCTTTTGGATTTTTAATTTACTGGACGTTCGTTTAATATTTTCCGTTAAAAAGCAAAGTAATACATAAATTATTAAAAATAAATTTTAGCGAATTATATATATAAAAAAACGTTGCCTTAACTTTATTTACTTGAAAATTAAATTCGTTAAAACGTTAATTTTATATCGATTATCGTTAAAAAATTAATATTTAAAAAATTATTTTATTTTATCTTTTTTATATAACGGTATTAGATTTAATTGTTAATACGTTAAACGTTTTGCTAAAATCGATATTATTTAAGCGTTCTATAAACTTCGTATCGTTATTAGGTTAAAATATTTAATAATATTTAAAACTCGTTAAAAACGTTTTAATAGAAAATATTTTTATTTAAATTTAAAATAAGTTTTATTTAATAATAATTACTTATTAATATTTAATTATATAATTTTTAAATTATTACGTAAACGTTTATGTTAACGACGTCTTAATTTATTCCGACCTTAAAAAAATATTAAAAATATTACGAAAAAGTTATTTACCAGTTGTATAAAGTTAACCTTTAAAAAGATATTAAAAAGTTCCGGTTTAACGTTAAAAAATAGATTATTCCGGTATTATTATAAATGTAAATGTAAATATTTTTATTAATTTAATTAAAATTAAGGTAATTTAAAAATAAAAATGCGAAAAATTTAATAATTATACCAGAATTCGTTTATTTATAACATTCTATAATTACGTACGAATATTTTGTTATTATAAAAACGGCATAGCCAAATTATTAAATTATTTATTAAAAAATAAACTTTCGAAAAAATAAAACGGTTCGTTTATAAAATTCCAGTTTTTGCTTTTTTTAAACCTGGTTAATCGATTAAAATGGAAATAAACGTACTTTATAATGTAATTAAAGATATTATTTAGTAATAATAAAAAGATAACAAATAAAAATCCGTAAAATATTTTTCGAAAATTATAATTTTAATAAACAAGGTATATTTTATTTAAAACCGAAAGTTATTTATTATAATCCAGATTTTCGAATATTATTATCCAGAATTTTAAAAATAAAAGTTTTTTATTATAACCGATTATTAAGTTTTATTATATTTTATAAATAAACGTATTTTTTTTACGCGTTAAATTCGATAAACCAACTTCCTGTTTAATTTCGATATTATTTTTTAATATCTCGACTTGATAAAAAATATTATTACGGACATTTTGTTATAAAAAACGGTCGATTTATTCATAATTAAAACCCGAAAAAAAGAAAAAAAAATTAATTTCGTCAAAACGATTAAAATTTTTTATCGTTATTATTAACGGAATACCGATTAAAGTACAAATCGAAAACATTTTATAAAATGTCGATTTAATTAATTTTATCCGTTACGAAAACGAAACGTAAAATTTAAATAAAAAAGATATTAAATTAATAATACCCGAAAAACAATTAACGGCCGTTTTTCTTATACCGTATTAATTCGTAAAACTTACGTATTTAAAATATTTACGTATTTTAATTAAAATAAAGCAATTAAAATATTAATACGAAAATATATTTAACCTTAATTTAAGTAAAATATCCAATAATATATCCGGAATTATTACGATTACCGTTAAAATAAAACGTTTTAAAATAAAACTTCGGAAATCTTTTATTTTTTCCTTATTCCGAATAATATTTAGAATTACGTTATTATCGATAGAAACAATATACCGAAAAACAGTTATAATTATAAATATATATAAACGTTTACCGATAAAATTAATAAAATTATAATAACTTTATTAAATAAAAAGATTAATACCGATGAAATTTTAATTAACCGATATTATTAATATTTATATCGTTTTTTAAACTATCCGTTATTTAAATTAATAATAATTTAAAATAATTTATTTTTTTAATTTTTGATTTAAAGAAATAAATTTATTAATATAAAATATTATTATGGAAATACTTTATATTGATAAAATTAAAAAATTAAAAAATTTATAAATTAAAAATTAAAAAAACGTTTACGTTTTTATATTAATAAATATTAAAATAATTAAAATATATATATACCGGCATTAAATTTCGCGTATAATTTACTCTATTATTTGTTAATTAATATAATTCCGTTAAAAATTATATTAAATAAAAATATACGGAATTTATTTTTATTAAACTTAATTATAATAAAGGTAAAGATTAAATAAATTTAACGGATATTAATAGTTATTAAACGAATTAAAAACGTTTAAACGTTAAAAAACGTAAATTAATAAAAAGCGTTATTTAATTAATTTTAAAGTTGGTAATAAAGTTTTTCCGTAAAAGAAATTGCGTAACGTAAATACCGATTATTTGTTTAAACTTATAATAAATAAAAGTTTTTAAAATTTTAAAAAAATGCGGATATAATTTCGTTTTCGATTTATTACCGAATTACAAAATAATTAATTTATTTTATGTTAATCGGTTACGCAAAACCAACGATAACCCGTTGGCTTAATAAATCTAAATATTACCGTTATTTACAAAATTTAAGGGTAAACTAAAATTTAAAATAAAATAAATCGAATTTTAAAATTTAACGGGCGTTATAAAGAGTTATAATATTAAACTAAATAAAGAAATTACGATTTCGACGAAATATAATATTTTATAACCAATTTTAAAAACCCTTTAATTATAATAAAACAGTTTTATACGGAATATTTTAAAATATTTAAATCACCGGTTCGTTTATAAAAATAAATACATATAACGGTTGCCGACAAAGTTAACGAAAATTATCCCGATAATATTAAGGCCGCAAAAATAAGATCCGGACCCCCCCAAAAAAGGTACCTATAACTAACAGAAACTTGCATACTTTTTTTAATCGTATACAAATTTTTAAAAAGGGGTAATATAACGGCAGCCACAAGAATCAAACCGTAAGGTTGGCAACCGTTATATAGGGCAACAGCTGCCATATAAAATAGCTACTTGCTATATAAAAAGTGGAGACATTTATAAATCTTTACGTATTTTACAACCCTGCCTTTTTTTCCTTTATTTCTTTAGCTTGAAATCTTCGTTTATAACGCCAATAAATTAGCTACCATGCTATATTAATACTGGCCGTAACATTACGGAACTTAATATAATTTTTACGATATTTTAATTTACTCCATTTATTTTTAAATTTAATAAGGGTTATTATAAAGGTATTAATGGAATTATTTTGAACCTAATCGAAATTAAAACTAGATATTTTCGTTATATATTATTTCGATAATATGTTAATTTATTCGAAAATTAAAAAGAAATATATAAAATACGTTTATAAGATTTTATAGACGTTATCAAACACCAAGCGCTTTGTTGATATCGAAAAAAGTACTTTTTAGAAGTAAAAAATACAACATTTAAAATATATTAAAATAAATTTTATATAGTTTATAACAATAAAGAAATAAATATAATTTATTAGAGTTAAAAATGAGAAATACTTTCTGAATTCGTTAAGTATTACAACACATTTATACGAAAGTTTAGTAAAACTATTAAACCATTAACGAAACTTATTAAAAAAAGATTAATTCGAATAAATATTAAAAAAAAATTTAATAAATAAAAATACATTAATTAATAAACTAATATTAATTATACACAAGTTAAAACAACCCGTTAAATTATAAACGAACGTTTTAAATTACAGATTAAAAGTTATAATCGGATATCGAAACTATTAAAAAAAGTTTTATTTTATTATTTTTTACTTTTATAAATTATATAAAACCAAAATAAATTTCTTAATATACGATAAAAAATTGTTAATTATTATTAACGCTTTTAAAAGATTTAAAAATTTTCATAAAGATAATAAATATTAAATTAAATTATATACGGATTATATAAATATTACGTATTTTTTACGGTTCGAAAATTAATCGGAACGTTTACGAAATTTTTATTTTATAATCCGGTTAAATATAGCTAATAAAATAAGAAAAATAAAAATATTAAAACAAGTTATTTACCGAATAAAAACGGTAAATAAATTAATCTTAAAAAGTAAAATTTTAAAAAAGGAAAGATCGTATTATAATTAAACCAACTTAACCATTTAACAAACAGTCGGAAAATATACAAAATGTCTTTAATATAAATCTCGCATTACGTAATATAGATCGGAATAAATTTAGCGGCTTTAAAAGGATTTATATATTTGAAAAATATAAATTCCGAAAAATTCCCCGGACCTATAAAAATTTAATTTATTTATCCGATATAAATCCGAATATATTTAACGGATTTCTACCGGATCTTAATTAAATAAATACGTTCGTTATTTCCATAATTTAAATAATACCAAGTTTATAATAATAATTAATGACCTAAATTAAATATAATCATCTGCTATTACTAAACGTAATTATCACCTTATTACTTAAATTCTTACGATACCACTGTTAATATAAACTGTACAACTAGGTTTAATAATTGTTTAAGCCGATAGCCGTTATACTTATACGTTCGAAGTACTTATATAGCATGTAATATAGTTATTTATTATTATAATTAAAAAGGGTTTGTAAGTTTTAATACCGTATCAACCTGTTATTAATAATTAACAATAAACTTTATATAAAATAATAATAATTCAAACTTAAATAAATTAAATTTAAAATAAATTTAATATTTTAATAGATATATTTAGATGCGTTTAAAAAGATTCAAAGGTTTTTTATATCTTCGACGATTACGAAAATTATTATTTAATAAAATTCGAAGAATATTGTATTAATTACTATATTATTACGTTTTATATACCCACGTATTTTTCGTATCGGCTTTAACTTTTTAAAGTGTTTTATTTTTTTATTTTAAAATGTCTTTATTCGGTATATATCGGAAATTTATTGCTATAATATTATTTTTATATTATTAAAAAAAATTTTTTTTTCATCTTTTATAACGTATTTAATGTTATTATAACGTCCGATAATATTAAATTTAACTTTCCGAAAATTAATTTGATTTTATTCGACTTTAATAACCTTTTTTTTTTAAAATTCGAAATTGTTTTAATTATATTTACGCCGATTATTTACCCTTTAACCTCCAGCGGTTCTATTCGTTTTTTATTTATAAAAACCCTTAAAATATTTATAAAATAATAAAATAAAAACGTTATTAAGAAAAAACATTTAAAAATTTTAAAGGCAGCTTAGTAATAAGGATTATTAAAGCAGTTAATTTTTATACAAAAAATAATTTATTACTTTTCGTACAAAACTACTTGTTTTCGAGAAAAAAACGCCTAATTTCGTCAAAAGAATCCCATTTTAAATACACGTTAAAACACAAAAAATAAATGTTAAATAGGAAAAATATTTATTATGTAAAAAGGACAAACTTTTTTCTCCGAAGAAAAAGGGGGTGGTGAAAAAATGCAGCTAATAACGGCTGGAAACAATCGTCGCGAAAAGGTTAAAACTAAAGCACGGAACTATAACGTTTACAATAAGCCCGGATATAAAACGCGTACTTGTAAAAAAGTTATAAATACGTTTAGAGAAAGAAAATTCGATTATTTTAAACGCATTTAATATGTTATAGTTATATTATTTGGATTTGTTGTTAAGAAGCACTTTACAACGGTCCGCTTACTGGTTTGGACCGTTTCATAATATATTACGTTATTATTATTATATGGTATTAGTTCGTTGAAATAATAAATATAATCGTTTCGGGAACCTTATAGCTTTAATCCCAACTTATAATTGTCTGTTATTTTATTATTTATTTATTAACCTTTATAACGGTTCGAAATTTATTTTAATTATTTCTCGTATTTACGCTTAATACATATGAATAATTCACTCTCGTAAATCTTTCCGGATTATTATAATTTAATATATCACTTTTTAAAATCGTTATATAAACTTCTGCAAATTTGCTTAATTTATAGAAAAACGTTATATACTATTTATTTTATAAACTCGTTTTAGTTTTTTGAAAAGTTTAATTTCTGGTCGTAATAAAAGAAGGTAATAAGGTTTCGATTATAAACTTATTAATTTTCGGTTATTATTTCGAAAATATTTATCGAATTATCCGTTCGATTAATATTTTCGATTTATATAATTTTTTCGAAAAGTAGACAAGTTATTCGCATCGATTAACGAAATCGTTTCTTTAAATAAAGAAAATATAGCGGCGTAAGTTTAATACGTTATAAAAGGTTCTAATTAAGGTTAATATAATCTTATAAATTATATCTCTTAATTTTGTTTTTAAATTTGTCCCTGAATTTAATTTAATTCTTGGGACCGTTTTAAATAATTACGAATGTTATCGGTATGGTCCGTATTATAGTTATTAATGTATATGAATAATTGCAATTAATACATAGCATATATCGTTTAGTAACAGCTAATTAATTAATAATAACGCGAATTAAGCGAATAAGACTTTTAATTGTCGGATATAGGTAGGGTATATTAGTTTAATTGTATTAATTGGCTAGTTGCATGCGCTCTTGCAACGCCTGCTGAACTTTGAAGTAGTCTATCCACGGAACATATATATTCCGATCAGAGGGAATCTTTCTGTATGTGGGATGCTGGCGCATGCCCTGCTAGCTGACAATTGTTACGGAACCAAGGGTTCTCCGAGTTGAAGGTTCTCTTCTTGGACTAGCGCGGACGAGTCGCGGGTAATCCCCCGGACCTGAGGTCTTGGCCTTGTTCAGGATGATCTAGTTGATCTAGGTGATCTAAGCCGACCGGACTAGGTCACGGTAGATCATATAGATCAGGGACACACTCACTAGAAAGGTAGAAGGATATATAACGAACCAGTTCCCTATGTAAATAGCACCTACTTAGTTTTGCTCCTTAGCTATCAATCTAAGCCTTTAATTAAAGGCACCGTTTTTTAATTAAGGGAAAGGTTTATAGATCTCTTTAACGAACAAACTACTAAATTATTCCTCGCTTACCTCTGCTAGCTTAAACCTTGCTAGCTCTTTTTTAAAGTCACTCAAATACCGCTTTACAACGTTAACAATGAACTAATCAAATTCTGAATCCCCGTAACGAGTTAATAAGGCCAAAATATGAGTTTTAAAAAAATGGTTTTAGCTTTTATATTTGCTTTTTTAAAAAAACGAAAATTCGCAATAATTTAATAACCCGACGTTATTTACAGCTATATTTATATTTATACAATCTTTTACGTTATAGCCCATTGTTAATATTATTTTAATTTTAATTGAAACCTTTTTATTATTTTTAAATTTTAAAAGATTTATTAATTAAAGTTTAAATACGTCGTATTATTATTTCCTTTTTTAAAACATTATAAATCCGAATTTTTTCAACTTTACCGCGCGATTTTAAAAGAATAAGATATATATATACGTAGGATAATATTTTAGCAAAACCGATAAGCGGATATGAGATTTGAAAACCTTATTCGTAGTTAGAATTTTTGCGATGATTTTGGCCGATTATACGGTTTAGTTATTCGAATTTACCCTTTAGTTAAAATATTATAAAAAAACGAATACGGGATAAATTAATAATATATAAACGTTAACAGGAATTTATAACTTTTCTTAATCAAGACCCCTTTATCCGTAATTATTACGATATATTATATATTAAATTTGTAACTTTCGTAAAAGGTTTAAATTCAGCCATTTGTTAATGGATTTGTTTTTCGATATTGGTATGGTTTGCATTATTTTGGGTGGGAATTGGCGGTTTATAGGGGTGTTGGCTTTTGATTGTTTTAGGCTTTTGGATTGAATAATTGTGTGTTTAAAAAAAAGGTATCCGTTATATAAGGTAATATTACAAATAAAACGGTTCCATAAGAATACCGATTTAAACGTTTTTACGTATTTATTTTTATAGTTTTAATTATTATAATTAAAATAATTTTAAAATTAACGGTATTTATTTAATGTCTTTATTAAATAAATTTTTATTATTTTCGGCTATATTACGGAATAAAATTAATATATTAAAAAAGTTAAAGATTTCCGATAATTTTAATATTTAGAATTATATTCGTAATATTACGTTTGATTATAATGCCGTTATATGGAATATGATTACCGTTTTTATCCGTTATTATAACCGTATTCCAAAAGAAAACGTAAAAGTAATTTAAATTCCGTTTATATTAATACTATAAAAAAATAAATTTTTAAAACGTTATGATAATATTTAATGCCGTTTAATAATTTTGGTTAGTTCGTAATTAATATTATCCGGTTTTTATTTTTTAATTTTATTAATACGTTTTATATACGTTATAAGTAAAAATTTTACGAGATTTTTTAATTAAAGCGTATACTTTATAATAAATATTATTCGATGTCGTTAAATACAGTTAACGAAAATAAAGGTATTATTAACGGTATTTATAACATTTATCGGAAAATATTTTAGGTAATATATAAATTTAAAAAAACGGTTTTATGTATTTTCGAACTCTTTTAATTTTATTTATGAAAAATAGAAAATAATTAATTATATCTCCAAAGTCTAAGTTGATTAAATTAACATAGCCGATTTATATAATAAGAAACGGTAATTGTTTTATTTACGATTTATTTTATATATAAATTTATATTTTATTTGTATTTATATATATTTATTAGCTTAATAATATAAAAGGAATATATAGAACGTAAACAATGTTAAAAGTAAACGGTAAATTTTTAAATAAAGTAACGTAATTATATTAAAAGTTTTTAAAGTTTTATTTCCTTGAACTTCTTATTTTTTATATGTATAATATTTATATATTTACGTTATTTTTATAAATATTACGCGTTATATATAACTTATTTAAAAAGAAAATATCTGGTAAATATAGAATTATCGAAAATGTTCCGATTAAGAATTTTTCTTTAAAAACAAAATTTACCGGATTTATAAAGTATATATATTTCCAGTCAACCGTTACCGAATTCCACATTATTACGCGTAATATAATTTCCAAATATATTAGTTACGTTGGAGAATCAAAGAAAATAATACGGGATTTTAATTAAAATGTATTAACGGATAAAAATTTATTTATCGAAAATCTTTTGTTATTATTTGTTAATAATATATTATTATGTAATATGCATAATTTAACGGATAATTTATAAATATTTTATTTTTTATTTTGGAAACATAGGTTATTTATATTATTTTTAAGCGATATAACTTTGATTAAGGCATCTAAAATAAGGGTTTTTTATTATGTATTTATAAAAACGGAAACATTTCTAATATAATTAATATTCCGTAAAACGATAATTCTCTTAACTCGAATATAAATAATAATTAATGTTTAAATATTTTCATTTTTATGAATATAAATTTTAAAGTTATAATTTTTTTTAAAAAAAACTCATTTTATTTATACCTTTTGTATATTATATAATATAACGATATTAATTATATTTAATGGCTAATATAGATATTATTAATCCTTTTTTATAAGGCCGGTTAATATAATTATTGCAAAAAAAATTTATTTTAATTAGTTATTATACTTTATAATATTATATTTAATATTTATTAATTCGATTTTAATATTAAATTTGGTTTTTATAAAGGTTAAAGCGAAAATATGGAAAGTATTTAATTAAAGAGGCGAATATTATAATTTATAGCTTGCTAATAAATTCCGCCGTTAGAAAAATAATATATATAATGTTAATATTATTTTTTTCCGCCATTAGTTTTTAGTCGGATATCGTATTTTTTATAACGTAAACTCTACGTCTGTTATACTTTTTTGCAAAATAAACGTTACGTTATTCGAAATTTTCGTATCGAAATTATTAACCGTATTTATTTTTTGCTTTATAATTATATTACAAAAAAACTGGTTTTACGTATTATAATATAATAGAATATGTAAAAGTATATAAAATAGTAATAAATTATATTAAAGTAAATAATATTACGAGCTACACATATAAGCGAGAGACACATATAAGCGAACCGCTTTTTGGCACTTCTCAGCAATGCACCCAAATAACTTAACTACAATATCTTAAATTAATTTAAATTAATCGAATATACCTTTCCTAACTATATTTACAGCTTTTTAACAAATGTACGTATTATATTAAGGCTTATTGTAAACGCCATATAACCATTCCTTCCTGCTAACCCGGCCGTAACTGTCCAACTTTTAACCCGTCCCAGTTAATATTATCTTTATTTTATTAGAATTAAAGCTAACCGACGAAAAAAAAAAGTTATTAACCGAATCCTTAACCCATATACGTAAGTATTTCTTATCCGACTCGATCGTTAAAGATATATGTTATAAAATACGTCGGGAAACACGTTATAGAACGCGCTGGAAGGGCGCTAGGGGGCGCGTTAAGGGGCGTTCCGGGGCTTTTTGCGGGGTATATAGCAGGGCATATTAAATTTAATTTTGTAACAATTCGAAAGCTACGTAATTATACGATTAAAACAAACGTTTCCTAAAAAGATAAATACCTATGATATAAAATAAAGAAGTTCTTTTAGCCAGAAAAAAGGTTATGGCAAAGGATTGCTGCTAACAGCTGCTAAAATTGGTAGGTTACGGGCAGGTTGGCAGAAAGGAATGGTTATATAGCGTCCGTAACAAGCCTTTATATAATACGTACACTTATCGAAAAGCTGGAAATATAATTGGCAAAAATATATTCGGTTGATTTGAATTGATTTATGGTGTTATGGCTAAGTTATTTAAGGGCATTGCTAGGAAGTGCTAAAAAGCGGTTCGCTTATATATGTCTCTCGCTTATATATATGGCACGTTTAATTATTTATTAAGTAACTATAATGATTTTATTTTATATATATTTGATTAAAAATAGTTTATAAATTGCATTAACCTTTTTTAAAAAAAAAGATCTCGTATAAATTATATCTGGTTATTAGTTCCCTTTTTATATGTTGTTATTTCGTTATATAAAAAAACAATGTTTGCATTTAGGTTAATATTTAACAACTTATATAAATTTAGCCATTTACACATTTATAATTACATAATTTTAAAATTCGTATATATTTTAATCCTGATTAAATATATTACTTTCGGATTCGTTTATAACTTATTAATTCTTTATAAGCTTCGTGTATGTATTTAAAATTGTTACGTATTTTTTTTAATATTAATAATACCTTCGGATACCATTTAGTATACGAACTTTATCCCGTTTATTATATTTTATATTCTTTATTGCTCTTTTTAATCCTAAATAGTTAAAAATACCATCGGTAAGCTTATAATATCCCCAAGTTTTTTATATATAAATGTTATTTTTGTAATACTTAATATTATATAGTTATACGAATTTTATTCCGTTTATTACATTTTATATTTTCTCCTTTAATTTTTAGTTCTAATTAACTCAAAATATTCTCGGGAAGCTTATATTATCTCCAGAGTTTTTATATATAAGTACTTTTTTTATAATCCTTAATATTATATAAATATACGAACTTTATCCCATTTACTGTATTTTATTTCCTTCTCTTCAATTTTTAACTCTAATTAGCCAAACATATTATTAATAAGTTTATAATATTTTAGATCTTTTTATATTTAAATATTTCTTTTATAATATATAGTATTATACAGTTATTATAATAATACCGCCACCGTTCGATAAAACGGAATATAATAATTTCGTTTTAACATATTATAACAAGCTGGCGAAAGATTAAGGCGTATATAAAGATATATATATTATTAAGTTAGTTTTCGACGTAACGTATATTAATTACGGCGTTATTTTTCATACCTTCCCTTTAATTACTTATATTTTCTTGTTAAACCTTGTCTTAATTAATAAATCATTATTAATTTTCGTTAATAAATATTCGATAAAATGATAATTCTAAAACCTTAATAAATTCAAATTTATTAATATATATACCAAAAAGTAATTGACTTACCGTTATATAATTATTAACGTATATTTACATCAAATAATATCAAGATAATCTTTAAATAAATATTCAAAAGTTTCGATTATATATATATATAGTTTATAAAACGTTAATATAAAACGTATTTGTATATTTTAATAATATTTAAGTCTAGTTATTATTACGTTAAAACGAAATTACGGAATAATATATAATATTATTCGGTTTTTTTATTATATTAAAATATAACCGTAAAATTAACAAATTAAAATTTCGTATTCTGAGATAATACGTTTTTAAAATCGTAAAGTAAATATTTTTTTATACTATAAATTAAATTAACGTATATTATTTAAAACATCGTATGATTCGAACCGTTTAATGTTTTCGAATATTTATAAATAATAACGGCTTACATAATATAAACGGTAGTTAAAATATAATACTTGTATATTTTCGATTAAATTTATAAAAGCGCGAAACCTTTTATAATATATATTATATGGACGTAATTTTTATAATATTAAATAAAACAAAAGGTTTATACGGACTTTTTTTATAATTAAATAAATATTTATAAAGATTAGATTTATTAATATCGTAATATATTCAGTATTAATACCGAAAGCTTTCGCGGTTATTTATTGTATTGGATAATACGTTTATTTATATAAGATTTTAATATAAAGAAATTCCGAAACTTACCCGGTATTTTAGTTATGCCGAAGAAGAAAAAGCGTAATATTAAGCAACCGGAACTTTATACTGTTATACGTCAAATCTTTTTTAAAAAAAGGTTTTAAAAATTATAACCGGAAATACCGGTAAACCTTTATTCGAAATACTTAACGTTAGACGATATATTCAAATTCCCGCTAAAATTACGGGTTTAAAAAAACTTATAATTACCGAAATCTTTCGTACAAACGTAACGACCTGGACGATAAACTTTGGAAGGTATTAATAAGAACCCCATATTAATTACTTTAAAAGAGCCGTTATTATAAAAGGTTTTAGCGAAAAAATAACAATATATAAAGTAAACAGTAAAAAGTAATGACCAAAACCCGACTTTAAAGAATAATATTTCTAGTTACGGAAAAATAAATTATAAAACGTAAAAGTTCCGAATTTATTATATAACCGGGATTTTAAATATTTTAAATTAATATTTAAAAATAAAGCGGATGCCGGAATAATTATGTATATAGTATAAAAGTAATCTTTCTGATATTAACTAAAGATTATTTATAGCGTTAATTTACGAGTATAACTAATCTCCCGTACTAATTAATCGACCTAAATTAGAATATTTTAAAGTTGAAAGGAATAAAAATATTTTAAAACTTAATATAATAAATTTCAAAAAAATTTAATTTTTAATTCGGCGTTATAAATAAAAAGCTTTAAGTTAAAAAGAATAATATATTAATAACTATAAAAAATTATAATTTATAAGGTGTAATATTAAAGGTCGTTAATTCTTTTAATTTATAAAGTTTATTATATATTTCATAATAATATGTGACTAATCCGGATAGGCAAAAATTAATATTTATATAATATTTAACGCATTTAAAATAAATAAAATAAGGAATATAAGCGTATTATACAGCCGCTTTATGCAATTAAATTATTTTAATAAAACAAGAATATAGTTTCGGACTTTAAAGTAACGTTAAATTTCGTAGAGATTTCAATAAATTAAAAAAGTATATTTAAAAACGTTCCGTACTTTAACGAACTTAAGTAAACTGGAAAGATATATTTATAACGTTCCGTATTTTCACGAATCTATAATTAGACCGTTAAAAAGCACGAAAAATTATAACGTTACGCCTTAATTTTTAATATATCTTATTTATTAATAACCGTAATTTCGTTTCGAAACCGAACGCGTTTTTTATTATCCGCTTTAATTAAAACTGGCCCGGTTTCGTTTTTTAATTTTCGGCCTAATATTACGGTTATTATTATCGTTAAATAAGTACTGTTTATATTTAATCCGTAACTTTCCGATTTCGATAATAATTATTATTTTGGCTTTATTTTCCGATATATTATTATAACGTTGTATTACATATTATTACCTTTTAATAATGCCGGCAATTCTGATAACGATATAAAAGTAAACGAATTAAATAAATACGAATACGGTAGCGAAAACGGCTTTAATAAATTAAACATATTAAAAAACTATAAGTTTTAAATCGATATTATAGTTAAAAAAATAAATAAAAATTTTAATTAGGATTTTTTATTATATTAAGGATTATCCATACGGATATAAACGTTATAATAATTAAGGTTATGATTGTAAGCCGCGACAACGTATAAAGCGTATGCCGGGCTAGTATTTAAACTATTGAAATTACCGTTAAGTTTTTAATTACCAGTTTAAACCAAAACGGTTATAATTAATAAATTTTAATTAAAATAAAACGCGGTTTATAACAATTATACAATTTTTTCCGATATTTGTTAAATTTATAATACGACTATAATCCGTAATTCATATAAATTGAATTAAGGTATAAAAATACAGTATTATTATTTCAAATTAAACAAATTCCGCCGTTTACAAAAAGTTACTTATATTTTTAATAATATAAAAAAAAAGGCTTCTTTGTAAATTAAATATAACGTAAATAAAAAGTAACTTTTTAGAACGTTTTGATATTATTATTTATTAAGGTCGGGAACCGTTTTAATTAATTCGATTACGTTTTAAACCGAATAAGGATTTTTAATTTAGTTTAACCTATTCGGGAACGTATTAAATAAAAATAGTTCAAATTTAATAAAAATAAATATTTATTTTATTTCTTTATTATTCAACGAAAAAGATTATATAAAAAATAATTCGCTCGTTTATCGTTTATATCAAAGTTTTATTATTTTAAACAATCTTTTTAGCGAACCGGCTTTTAATTATTTTTATATAAATATCTTCGAATTTAAAAATTAAAATATATAAATGAAATTAAAAACATATAAATTATAATAAGGTTTAATCGGAATAAAGTTATTACGATTTCTTTTTTTAAATAACAACTTTTTTTTAAATATATTAAACTTATTTTGCGAATATACTTGCCGTTAAATAACGTATATTATTAAGACCTTATTTTCGTCCGAATTTAGAATTAATTTATTTCGAAAATTCATATGTATTATTTTAATTGGTCGAAAGATAAGATTAAAACTCGATAATTCTTTTGTTTCAATCGGAATTATTTACGAAAAATTATGTTTGGTTTTTTTTTATTATTATCCGGATTAATTACGTCGATTTTAATTATAACCTTTATGTTTTTAAGGGTAGTACGGTTTTTTGCCTGCCGGGCTTGGACTTTTTTTCGCTATTTTAGCCTTTTTTATAATAAACGGCTTAGTTTTATATTTGTTGAACGCCTAATATGGTGTAAATATTATAGCTTATTTATAACTAATTATATTTAGTCGTTTATAACCGTAAACCGTTTAACCGAATTATTATTATAAATCTTTTAGCAAAAAACCTTTTAGAATTCTTTATCGTATTATTTGATTAATATCCGGAATGTTTATACCTAATTATGACGGTTATGAGCTTAACCAACTATTAAACCTAGTTGTACGGTTTATGTTAATAATGGTATCGTGGGACTTTAAGTAAATAAGGTGATAGTTACGTTTAGTAATAGTAGATAACCGTAGGTGATCTGGGTGATTAAATTGTAATTGCAAACTGGTGCTATTTAAGTTATGGAAATAATAAGCGTATATATATTTGTTTTGGTTCGATATATTCGAACTGGCTTAATTTATTTATAATGGTTAAGTTTTATTAAACCCGTCGAGCCGGTCGAGCCATTTCCTATGTTCGATTAGTTCGAAACGTTAAGTTCTATTTTTTCCATTAAATTTATCGAGCCGGTTACGTAAGCTAAAACCTTGTATTGGAAATGTTTATATATTTTTTAACCGTTTGGTAATAAACCAAGTTTTTGGGTTATAATATAAATTTTTTTTTTACAGGTTTTATTTTTAAAAATTTATTTATTTATTATAATAATTAATAATAATTTTTTTTTTCTTTTTATTATTTTGTCTTAATTATCATATTTGATCGAATTAAAACGTAATAATTGCGTTATAAGCTTAATAACGTTTTAATTTCGTCGAAACGAATCGACCGTTTTGGTTTTGATATGTTTTTTGATTTTTTTGGTTTTTATTATAAGTTTAAAAATAAGATTTATAAAGCTTATTTTAGTTCTGGAAAATGTTTTTATTATATTAAATATATTAGTTTTTATAATTCTTTTAATTTTTTCGAATTAAAATATCGGAGGTTAATGAATAAAGAGAACCGATTAAAGCTTTAAGAACGTTTTGTTAAAAAAGAATTATTTAGGGCTTAATAATATTTTAACGAATTATTCGGTCGTTTGACCGGGTTACGGAATTAAAAGAAATTACTGCGAAAATGTAAAATCGCAATATTATGTTAGGGAATTTAAGATACGAAAACGATAGAAGAATTTAAGCTTTTAAAACGGGAATAAAGGCAATTAAAAGCCGAAATCGTTATATCCGCGTAAGTTATTTTTTTTGTTAATTGGTTTAATATTAAAGGGATGGATTAGGTATCGTTAGGTAACGTAAATTGGAATTTTAATTTTGGTGGTTCCGACGTTGTTAGTAAAAACTTTTTAAAAAACGTTAAACGTTTGTAAAAATTTTCGCAGGTTTTTAGGTATTTTCGGAATTTAGGTAATTTTTTATTTAATTAAGTATTAAGTAAGTTCGTTTTGCTTCCGTATATTTAATATTTCCTTTATTTCGTAAATCGGTGCGTTTTTTATAGCTTTTTTTTTTGTTTTATATTAATTTTAATTGTATTTATTATTATTTGGAATAAAAAAAAATAAAAGATTGGATGTAATTTAATTTTCGGTAATAACTTTAATTGGTAATTATTTTTTAAGATTTTTTTGATAATTTTATATGGATTAATATATTTAAAATCGAATTTTTTATTAAGTTATTTAGTTTAGATATTTTTGGTAATTGTCAGGAGTCACAGTGATCGAATGCAGGAATCTGGCGTAATTGCTCTATGTTGGTTCTCTAAGTTCTGGAAAAGGACTAATCTAGTCCGTGGGCAATCGCCCTTATATATACAATTGGGTGACAAAGGATCATTAGTAGATAAATGTTATCCCAGGCAGCATTTTGCTGCCTAACTTGAACAAAGTTTATTAACCGGTAATATCTAAAAGTATTAATTGCCGATACGTCTTTTTGCGTTAGGTGACCGCAGCTGGATAGTCCGAAAAGTCCAAAATTAAATTTAAAAATAGTTAATTTGTATAAGGATTAAATTTTAGTTTTTGTATTATTTTTTAGTATTTTTCGATTTTTTAAGTATTTTCTTAAGTTTTAAGTTCTGTACGAATCGCTTAAAGTTTGTTTTATTAAATGGTTTTGTAAGCTTGTTGCTAGAGTTATTTTTGCTTTTTACGTATTAAAAGTTGATATTTTTTACCTGTATTTCCTGTCGTACGTAATAATATTTAACTTTGATATAACGCTTTTTTCGTAATATTTATATTTTTTTTATTATTTATTTAAGTGCTTTTGTATTATCTTTCACGATGGAAATAGGACTTTTAAGTATAAGCTTTAGTTTTATAAAGAAATCTTTGATTTTTGCTACTTTTGTTATAGCCGTTTTTGTATTTATATACTTTGTTTTTATGGTACGTTTCGTAATAACGTTTTGTAGCTTTAAAATCTAAAATACGGGCGTTTTAATAATAAAAAATACGCATTTTATAATAAATTTTATTAATTTATAATTATTCGTAAAGTTTATATTTATTATTGAAAATAATTTTAAGTTATTATATTTTTAATACGGGTAATTGCGTTTTAGCTTTTTATACCGAAAAAATAAGTTTATTATACCGTTTAAATAACGTAATAACTTTTTAATATATTTTTAATATTTAAGTAATAAGTTATTTATGAACTTAGTTTAAATAATGGTTATAAACGTTATATTCGGTTTGTTAATATAACTTGAGAAATTAATTTCTTTATTAAATTTGTATATTCGAATATATTTTTTTTGTTAATTTTATTTTTATGTCTAATAACGTATTTTAAATAATCCTTAACGAATAATATACGTTTTCTTTGTATTTCGTTTAGCTTAATTAATTTTAGTAATTTTTTAATATATTATTATTACTTTAGCTTAATATCGTTAGTTAAAAAAAAACGGATAATTTATATATTTAAGTATTAATTTGCGTTTTTTAAGTTTTTAATAGAAATATTTTTAATGATTTTTGTGGTAACGTTTTTAAGTTGTTATTTGTTGGTTCCGAAAAGTAGGAAGTTATTAACGTATAAAGCGATAATGTACCCGGTTTTAGGGTTATAATAAATTATATTATCCGAAATTAATAAATGGAAACCTAGTTTCGTAAGTATTTGTTTAACTTTCTTTTGCCAAATAGTTCCGGTTTATTTTAGGCCGTATAATGGGTTTATTAATTTAATAACCTTTTTAAGGGAAAAACGGTGCGTTTTTTTGTTTTTTAGGTACGTATCGGAATACTTTTTTAATATAAAAAATTATTTTATGTAAATATCTTTTTTAGCTTATTATTTAGGTACGTAATAATAAAATCGATTTAAAATATATGCCAGCTTAAATAGGTAATTGTAGTTATTAAGATTTTTTAATATATAATTTTTATTATGTTCGTTACGGATTTATTATAATTAATTTCTTTTCGTTATATAAATCCTTTTATATAAATACGTATTTTCTATTTATTTAATTTTTTTACAATTATATATATATATATTTAATATTTATTTAATATTAATAAGGTATTTATAAATTTATTTGTTAAAAAGTATAAACTTAAAGATTTTATACGAAAAGTGGTTTTTAATTTTTATAAAGATTACTTTAAACTATATTTTTCGTTTTAAGCTTTTTATAGCTTTTTTTAAACATAAGCTGTTATTTATTACTATAAATAACTTATAAATAATAAATAATTTACTTAAGTTAATATTTTTCAAGTTTTTAAATTTAAAAATGTTATTATATTTATCTTTTAATATATTAATTATTTGTTGATATTCGTAGATATTCCGGATAATTTGATCGGCGTTTTTGTAGCCTTTAAAAAAGTTGTTATCGTTAACGTTTAGGATAAAATGAAAAATATATAAGCCTTTATCGCCTTTTTTGCCCTTTTGGGTCAAAGTTAATTTTAGTTTGCGTATTAGTTTAAAGGCTTCGTTTAGGGTTTTTAAGGTATATAGTTTAAGGATTATTTTTTGGGCTTTTTTTTTTTTACGTTTAATTTACTTAGTTTCCTGGTTCGTATCGTTTTTCGAAATAATGTTGTTATTTTTATTTTTTATTCCGATATCCTTTTGTTTTTAACGGTATTTTAGGCGTTTTTGTACGGGCTATAAAAGTAATCGAATAATGTTTTTAAGGTTAAAAGGTTTTTTTAAGTTTTTTTATATTATAATATATAATATTATAAATAACTTACCGCCTTCTAGTAACTATACCTTATAATTATACGTTTTTTGATAGCTTAATAATATACTTTTTGCTTTATAACTTGTTAATTTTTTTAATTTAGTTTTATAGTTTTTATTAATTAGAATTATATATTTATTACCGAAAATGCGAAGGTAATTATTGTTAAATTTATGTAATTTGTTAAGTTCGAATTCGGTTTTAAAATATTCGATTAATATTATATCCTTTACTATAAACTGTTTAATCTTGTTAATTATATATGTTATAGCTTTTATAATTAAGTTTTAAAAATATATCGGGATTTTTATTTAGATTAAAATTGTATGAACTTCGTTTTGCAAAAATTCAATATTTTTTTCCGTAATTCCGTTCTGGTATTGGTTATAAAAGCTGGAAATTCCCAGTTTAATGCTTTTAACCGTATAAAAGTTTTCGATTATATTTATACCGAATTTTCTGCCGCCGTCCAGGTATAAGGTCTACATTTTTTTACTTTTAGTTACCTTTAAATGTTTAATTATCCGTATAATATAAGCGTATAAGCTTTATTATATTTCATTTTTGGTTTTAAATAAATAATTCTTTTTGTAACGTAAAAGATTATTTGTAATAAAACCGAAATAATTATTAATTTTAATGTTAACGGGCTTAATTGAATTTATATTATACCAAATAATCTTTTTTACGTATTGCCTTTATCGTTAGAGGTTTGTAAATAAACTTTTCCGTATTTTTCTTTCGTTATATGTTATATAAAAAAGCGTTTCTATTTCGTTAAGGTCTAGGTTTATTCCCGTAAACCTTTTAATAGTTTAAATTAGTTGTTTTATATTGGGGTGGCAAAGATAGCGGTGCTAAAAGATAATTTTCTTTATTATTTTGTCCGTTATACGAACTTTTGTATCTTTAAAAACGTTAATAAGCACCCTTTTTAAGTTATTATCGTGATTCTTATTAGGTACGTCCCTTAATACGTATTTTTATTAATAGTTTTTGTCGTTCGTCGATTTCGGGGCCTTAATAATAGGTTCCGGCTTTTTATAAAGCTATAAGAAAAAGCCTTTCCAAAGTACGTTAATTGTTATTAACTGGAACCTGTTAAGGTTTATTAAGGTATTCTTATTTAGATAACCTTTTTTTCATAATATATCTTTTTAAATAACATTTTTAAAAGGAAGTTGTTAATATATAACGTGTACTTTATTATAATCTTATTATTTTTTTTACGGGAACCTTTTAAAGCTTACTTTATTATTCTAACGGCAGTGGCGATAATAAGTTCTTTACCTGTTATAATATGGATTCCCCTGTTTTTGATATTTAGAACCGAATTCTTCTCGAAGTTTTTAATATTGTTCGTAATATTAACGTTTGCTTTTAAATCTTAAAATAATTTGTCCATATTATTTTTTATGGATAAATAAATATAAAATAATATGGTATTGTTTATAATAAATGCTTTCAGGTATTTAATTGTTATAATTTTAAAGCATTTAATTATTATAATTACTTTTTAAAGCGTTTTGTTAGCGTTATTTATAACGGTTATTTTAAGGCTTTCGATTATTAAAGCTTTAAGGTAATTAATCACTATAGCCTTTATTTTAAAGCATTTAAGCGTTATAGTTCTAGTAATATTAATTATTATAGTTAATTTTCAAATTACTTTATCGTATTACTGTATAAGGTTTTAAAGTTGTTATTTATTAATATAAACGTTAAATATTTTTTTATTAAAACTGTATAAATTTTTTAAGCTTTTAGGGATGAATTACTTTTTATCCGGTTTACTGTTACGGATGTTGTTGCGGGTGTTACGAAAGTTATTGCTTTAGTTGTTATTGTTACCTTAATTTTTACCTTTATTTCGCTTTTACTTTCTTTTTTTATCTTTATTATATATTTTTTTTTAGGGCTTAAGGCAGTTTTTCGCTAAGTGTCCGTATTTGCCATAATTAAAGCAAAATGGCTTTCCGTTTTTGTTTTATACGGCCTTATTATTTCGGGAATTGTTATTATTTCTTTTACCTTTATTGTTTTAAGCGTTATAAAATCGTTCGTTATTTTTTTTTTGTTAATATGGTTATAGAACTTATTGTTATAATTATCGATTAATTGCTAAAAGGAATAATCCGTTTATTTAAGCATTAATTATATTGTTTTACATTAGTTGTTAACGCGTTTTTCCATAATAATAAGAAATATTATAATATACTTTTTGATTTTAAGCTTTATGTTATAACCTTTGATTTTTCGAAGTAACTTTTAAAATTTAATAATAAATTATATAAGGTTTTTTTTATCATATATAATTTTATTAAGCTTTTTCCAAAATGACCTTTACCGGATTTTGTTTATCGTTATATAGACTTTCCGTAAAGTTTTTAACATTTTTGTTCCTATTTTAATACCTATAATTAATTTTAAAGGCACTTTTTTGCAAGTTTTAATAATAACTTTTGCTAAACGCAGTTAATTAATTTACTTTAACTTTATACCGTTTTTATAATTAATCTTTTCCAGTATAAAATTAAAAGCGTTACTTTAAAACTTTTAATTAAATTAACCTAATAGGTAATTCTTCTTATCTAAAAAAAAATCGAAACGTTTTTATCGGAATTTCGAATCGTTACTAAACTTTTTAAAATCCTTTTTCTATTCCTTTAAACGGATACCTAATTCGTTAAAGTTATCTAAGCTACTGGAATCAAAACCGGAAAAATTATTAGAAAAACTATAATATTTTTTCCGTTATTTCGGTAAATCCTTAAATAATTTTAAAAAAAAGGGATAAAAATAATAAACTATTTAAGTTATTAAAATTTCCGCGTAAAATTTTTTTTCCCTTAAACGATAACTTTACTTTTTTACTTTTTTTTTCGGAAAGTTGGGCTTTTTAATAAATTATTTTTAAAGCTTTTTTTGGTTTCTTTTAAAAGGTTAATCTTTTTTACGTCGCTTTTTTCGGCCACTATAATAGGCGCTGCAATAAACGCTATAATAAATACTATAACGGATGTTATAACGAAAACCTTCTTTAAATTACTTGCCCGAATTATAAATTAAACGTTTTTTAACGTTTTTACTTATATATTTATACTTTATAAACTTTTCGAATTTCGTAACGCTTTATTTCCGAATATATTCAAAAACTTTATTATTATATTGTTTAATCGTAATATTATTTCGTTAATCTTTTGGTATCAAAGCTTTATATTTTTAACCTTATTTTTAACTTATTAATATTTATTTTCGCATATTTTAACGTTCTATTTAATTCTATTTATGTTAGTACCTAAGGACGTATAAAGCTTATTTAAATCCGTTTCGATATATTATTTTTGAATTAAAATTCCAAACTTTTTTAAATCTGCCTTTAATTTTTATTATTAAAGCGACGGGTTATCTATTATTAAAGATACCTTTTATTTCTCCGCTTATTTTCCTTTATTGTAAAATTTTTCATTTTAAAAAACCTTTTAATTACATAAAAGTCCAAAATAAGAAAAAAAAAGGTTATCGTTATTTATGTACTTCCGTCCATTAAAAACGAAACCGTTATTTAATAGGTTGCTAATTTACTTAATAAGAAGATTTTTAAAAGTTTTACGTTTTTTTGCCATTATTAACTATTATTTAACTTTTTTTTAAATCGTTAACTAAACGACTCTTTTTTAAGTTTTTTACTTTCTTTATTAACTTTTAAATCTATAATTAACTATTTGTATAACGTATTACGGTTACTAACTAACCAAAAAATATTACCATGTTAGGAATTGCAATAATCGAATACAAAAATCTGGCGTAATTGCTCTATATTAGTTCTTTAAGTTCTAAAAAAGGACTAATCTAATCCGTAAGCAATCGCCCTTACATACACAATTAGGTAACAAAGGATCATCAATAGACAAAGGCTATCCCAGGCAGCATTCTGCTGCCTAGCCTGAACAAAGCCCACCAGCCGGTAGCACCTAAAAGCACCAATTGCCGACAGTAATTAAATAATTTTTTTTTCCGAAAAAGTTAATTTTTTTAACTTTTTTTAATTATAATATTTATTTATTTAGTTACGTATAAATTTAAGTTTTATTTTTAATTCGGTATATAATTATTTTGATTATTTTAATATTAAAATCATTTTAATGTTAATTAATCTTTTATATAAACTTTTGTAAACTTTTGGTATAAAATCAAAATTGGTAATTATTAACGTCGTTTTAATGCTTTTATAATAATTGGTATTATAAGTTAGCTATATAACTAATAAATTTTCGACCTAATTATTTTATTCGTAATTAACGTAATATCATAAGTACGTTTTTAACGTTTAAAAAAAATTTCCGTTTATTCGTTTATTTGCGATTTAAATACGTTAAATAATTTGTAATTTAATTTAAATTAAGTTATTAAGTTTGATTAAAATTTTGAAAGAAAAGTTATACTTTTATTTGATATAATCTCCGTTAAAAGTTTGTAAGTATTTAGGATATATTTAAAGAAAATGTATATGAGTTATTTTATATCGGTATTTTCGTTATAAAGTAGGAAATAGAAAGATTTCGTAAATCGATTAATAATTACGAAAATATTATTATAATATATTTTTATAGCTGGATTTTTTAATATAAAAAGTTTAATAATAAAGTTAAATATAATCAAATTTAATAATCGTTTTAGAACTGGTAATAATTATAATTCTTTATAAGGTTTGTATTATTATATCTTTATTTTGGTGTAAATATTGTATTATTATATTACTTTTTATACGGTCGATTTTATTTTAAGAAGGTAGTATATTCGTTATAGACGTTTTAAGCTTTTATAAATTTTTAGGTATTTATATAGTTAATATTTATGTATATTTCGTATTAGGTTCTTTTAAAGTTTTTCTGGTATCTAAATTTTATTTATTCGTTACTTTTTGAATAGTTTATTATTATATTATTATATACGTTAAGATGTATTAGGTAGAATTTTTTTATCGTAATAATTCGTTATTATCGTAAATATATTTCGGATATTATGTTGAAAATTATTTGTTATACCTTAACCTTAAGTTCTTTTAAATTAGGTCGTTTATTAATTACGTTTGCTTTGCTATTTTTTGATTTTTTACGATAAATAATAACGTAATCGAATTTAAAAAGATATTTTACGTAACGTAATTATTTTTTAATTGGTTTTCGTATCGTAAAAAAGTATATAATGTTTTTATGATCCTTATATATTTTAATTTGGTATGTATTATTTTTAAAATAATATTTAACTTTTTTGAAGGCGTTAATAATAACTAAAAGTATTTTGTCGTATATAAAGTAATTTAATTCGGTTTTATATTATTTATAAAAATAAAAAGTTATAAGAAAAAAGTTTTTTTAATTATTTCGATATCCGATTATTATTTTTAAGGCGTAATTCGTAATGTTAGTTTTTAACTTAATTAATTATTTTAGGTCGTATATAATTAATATTAGTTTATTAATTAAGGTATCTTTAATTTATTAAAAAAAAATTGTTTTTTTAATATTTATTTAAATCTTTTTTTAAATAAATTTTGTTAATAATATAATTATTTTGTCAAAGTTCTATATAAATCTTTTATAATAATTAACGAATTTAAAAAATATTTATATTTTTTAATGTTAATAAATTATATTCATTTTTTAACTGTTATAAACTTTTTAAGGTTTATTTTAATATATTTAAAAGTAATAATATATTTTAAGTATTTTATTTTTTATATGTAGAAAATGGTTTTTTCGGCGTTAACCAAAAGATTAACATTTTGAAACGTTTATAAGATTTTATGGATATATTTTATATATTCTTTTTAAAATTTCGAATAAATTAGGATATCGTCGAGGTAATATACAACGAAAATGTCCAAATATTTTCGTAATATATAATTAATTATTTGCTAGAAAGTTACCGGTATAATTATAAATTTAAAAAGTATAATAAAGTATTTAAAAAGTCCGTATTTTTTTTAAAAAACTTTAAAGATATAAATTATTAAGTTTTATTTAAATAATCCTTTATTTCGGTAATTAATAATAATTAGGTTTTATTTTTAATAATATTATTATTAAATTGTTTATAATTGATAATAAGTTATAATTCTTTATTTTTCCTAGGTACGAAAAATATTAGGTATTTTATTAATAATTTGAAACGTTATATATAGCTTTTCTTTAATTTATTTTCAAAGTAATCGCATAATATCTTTAATTTTGTCTGGTTTAGGTTATAAATAAAGTAAAAAGTAATCGTTTTGTTATTTTTAAAAATTATTTTGTGGTTTTATTCGTTATAAGGTGGTAATTCTGTTTTAAGCTTTTTTTGGAATAATTATTTATACTTATAATATTTTGCTAATACTTTGGTTATTTATTTTGATAACTTTTTAGATTTCGATAATAAATCGTTATTTATTTGCCGAAATTATACTTTAAGGTTTATAATAATGCGCCGTATTTTTTTGGTATACTTTTTGCTTATTCCGTATTTTGTCCTTTTGGGTAATAAGATTTTTGTTAAATCCTTATATCTATATTTATTAACTTTATTAATGGAATATTAAAATTTTTCGTCGTTTTATATATCGGTAAAAAATAAAACGAAATTTATTTAATCAGTTTTTTAATCGATAATTAGACTATATTGCCTTAATTATAGTAATCCGAAAATTATGTTCTAATTTTTTATTAAGATAATATCGAAATTAATGATTTAATTTTTTTTTTCGATAAAAGTTTTAAAATAATTAATTTTGCGTTTAATTTATCCGTTATCGTAGTTAAATATTTAACCTTTAATATTTTTAACCTCGTATGGACTTTTTTTATTTCGTTATAATAATTATAATTTATTTATTATTTTTAGGTTGATATAGTTTTTTTAAATGGCTTTATAATTTATTATTACGGTGTATTATTTTTCTAATTTATATTTATATTTTAAATGGTTTTTTTGGCCGCTTTTATTAACTATAAAGCTTTTTTAAAATATTGTTATTTACCTTCATTTTTCTAGTTAATTTAAAGTTCTTTTATAGGTAACGTTAATTTTTTGAATTATTCTCGAATTTTGTAATTTATTTTAGAAGTTATTTCTTTAGTTTTTAAAAGTATTATAAATATTTGTTTTGTCGGCGTAATATAATTTCTAAACAGGTAATTTGCTTTTAAAAAGCTTTTTTAATAGTTTATTTTGGTTTTAAAATTTTGTTTTTATAAAAGAAAAAATGATTAATTTTTTTTGGAAAAGCGCGTCGTTTTATTAGGTTTTCGGTAAACGTTAACTAGAATTATAAGTCCGTAATTAATTTTTAATCATATTTCTTTATTATCTTTTAAAATAACTTTTTCTAAGTTTAGTAATTATATTAATTATAATAATAAAAAAGGGTTTTTATAAAGTAACCTTTTTTTAGCCAACTTTTAAATATTATTAATTAGTTAATTTCGTTCTAAGTTGTTATTTTTTGCAGGTATCGGTATTATTTTTGGTTTTTCGACTCGTTATCTGTTTAATTATTAAAATTGAAATTTTGTCGTTATATTTGCATAATCCGTTATGCAATATATTTCTTATAGTTTTCGTATATTCCGTATTAATATTGTTTATAATTAATAACGCAAAGTTTTCCGTATCGATTAAGCTTTTTTATATACAAGTTTTCGTTTTATTTTCGGTATTTTTTGGTTTAAGCGTTAAATATTGTTTAATTGTTTTTTTTGTCGTTATTATAATTAAAAAGATAAACTATATTTTTTAAATTCTTTTCATTTTTTATGGTTTTAAAGTTATTTTATAAAGTTTGATATAATAAAAGTAATTTTTTAAATTATTATTTAAAATAACTTTTTAATTTTTTTTTAATTTCTTTTATATTTTTGGTAAAGGGTTATAATTATTTCGAACGTGAATAATATTAATCATTTTTTTGTTATTGGTTTGTTTCCGGTATTAACTTTCAAAAGCTGGAATTTATTATTATAATTATTTTTTCTTTTTATATTATCGTATAATATATCCCTTTTTTCCGCAATTATAATAAATAATTAAGCCTTTTTTGGATTAAATAATCCTTAATTTCATAAATTCTAGATATATTTTGTAAAAAGTTAAAAACGAATTAAGTTTTTTTTTTAATTAACTTTAAAGTAACTTAATTTCGGCATAAAATATTCTTTTTTTTATCGTTTTTTAAATTATCGGTTATCGATTTTTACGGTTTCGGCAATATATTTGTTAAAGTTTATAATCCGGTTTTTCTTAATAAATTCGTTTTTAATTTTTTTTTAATTCTTTATAAAATATATTAATTATAATACTAATTTTATCGTTTTCGTACCCGGTTTTGGTAGCTAAGCTTTTAAATATTATGGTATATTTAAATGTTAATTTTTTTGTTATAATTAAGAAAGTTTTTAAATTACGTTTCGGTTTTGGTTTAAATTTGTAAAATTATTTCGGAACTTATTTTCAAAATTAATATAATATTCGAAATTTTCCTTAATAATTCTTTTTATCGGATTTTTTAATTTGCAAATAATTTCGCATAATAAATTTGAACTAATTTACGGCATTTTTAATAAAGTAAATTAATATAATAAGGATTTAATTTAACGAGTTCTTTAATTTTAAAAATCGGAAATACGTTTTGGTTTAAATAAAAAATATCTAAACGTTTTTTTTATCGTAAAGTTCGGACTTTTTAATTTTAATTTTAATAATCGTTATAATTAATATTTCGATTTTAAGTTAATTTTTAAATTATTTAACTTTATTTTTAAATTAAATAATTTTTATTTAAAGTTATTAAGTAACGTTATTTACAATATTAATTAATATAATAATAATATTCAATATTACTTAAAATTTAATAACACTATTAAATAAAAGCTAATAACGTATAACGATTATAAATTTAATAAATTATTAAACTTAATCGTACGGTTTATATTAATAATAATATTATAAAACTTTAAATAAATAAAATAATAATTGCGTTTAATAGTAATAAATAACCGTAAATAATTTAAGTAATTAAATTATAATTATAAATTAATATTATTTAAGTTATAAAAATAATAACCGTATATATATTTATTTTAATTCGATATATATGAACTAATTCGATTTATTTATAATGGTTAAGTTTTATTAAGCCTGTCGAACCCGGCGAGCCATTTCCTCTACTCGACTGGCTCGAAACGCCAAGCCCCATTTTCTCTATTAAACCTATCGAACCGGTTACGTGAGTTAAAACCCTTTATCGGAGATATTTATACATCCTCCGACCGTCTGGCAATAGGCCAAGTCTTTGGGTTATAACACTAATTTAAAAGCGACGGTAAATATTATAATACCAATAAAATTATTAAGTTATTTTAATTTATTATATAGGTAAACTTGATTTCCGGAAGGTATTTTGGCGTTATAAAATCTAATTACTTTTTTTATATTTTTAGATAAATAATTCCGGTTTATTAAGATTTTAATTAAATAATTACCGATATTTATAACTTTGGTTTTTTCTTTAATAAAAATAAAGGTTTTAATAATAATATATAAGCCTTCGAATTAAATGTTAGGGTTAATATTTTATAGTATAGATATATTAATTATAAAAGAATTTAAGTATGTTTAATTTAAACGTTAACCTTTAAATATAAGGAAAATAATAATATTAATTTCGGAACGGTTAACATTAAACTGCCGGATTTTCTATTCATAGTTATATTTTAATTAATCGCCGGGTTTATAAAAACCGCTATCTTTCGTAATTTCTTTTTTTATGACGTTATTAGTAATTATAATATATATAAATTTATATATATAGAAAAAGGAAATAAAATATAAGTTGCAAATATAAAGAATTTAACCCGGAAGATTTTTTAATCCGATAATAAATATGCTTTATTAATAATAATTAAGTTATATCGTTATTCGAAGATAAGATGATTTATAATAATGTGGAATTAATTATTCGAAATTTGTTTAAGATTAAAAATAATATAATTATATTATTTAATAATTATACGTTCGGACATTTTTAGATTAAGTTTTTGCGTATTTGCAAATATTAGAATAAGAGCAGAATATAATATTATTAATATAGAAACCCGTTATTTTTCCGTTAATTATATTAATAATGCGATTTAGATCATAATTAAGTTAGTTATTAAAGTAAACCTTTAAATAATTCAAGATTTTTTAAAGTTTATTTTAATAATAATGAAAACATTAAATTTTTTAAAAACCAGATTATATATAGTTTTTTTTTTTTTTTACAAAGTACGGTTTTATTTATTAAATATAACATTTAATATAAAACGAATAAACCGCGGGCGTAAAGTTTTTATAAAGTTATCGGTTATATATTTAACGTTAACGTATAAATTAATACGTTTATATCGGTAAAAAATGATAAATTTATCGGATATAAATAAGCGTTTCTTTTTAAAAGATTAGGTTTTTTAAAAAATAAAAAAATTTAGGTTAAACCGTTGAATATATTATACGAATTTAGTTGATTAAGAACAAAATATATTTCGGGGTTTATTATAAACGATTCTAAACTTTATATAATATTATTTTAATTTATAAGGTTATATTATTATTATGCTAGCGGAAAAGGGATATATATTTATAATATGTTAATAAGCAAATTTTTAATTATTTCATGTAGTAAATAATAATAATTCCGTTTTAATTAGAATTATATATATATAATAATAAAAGGTTTGATTTTAAATTAATTTTTCGTAATTATATAACAGGTAACGTGCTACATCAGTAAGCGTAATATATTAATAAGCGCAACACTTTTTTATCTATCCTAATTACCTATCTTCAATCGTTTATTTTTTAACGCCAACATTATGGAACGCCTTATAAAAAAAGCAAAAATAAACCTAGTTATTTAGGCTAAAAAACGAAACCCGAAATTTAGTTACAAAAAGTTTGGTTTTATTTATAAAGTTTTATTTTTTATCTTAACATACCGTTTTACCGGTAAACGCGTCCAAGCCGATATTACTTTTTCTTTACAAAAATTAACGCCGACCAAAAAAAAATCGATTATTAATCGAATTTTTAATTTAAATACGCAAACGTTTTTATCCGGCTTTAACATGTTAAAAATATAACGAATTTATTATTTACTTAACGCGTTATAAAACGCGTTAAAGTTAATTAAACGTCGAAATTTGTTAAACGGCAAAAGAAATTTTAAATACGTTTAAATCGGAAGATTAATTATTAACGGATATTATCCGAAAATTTAGAAATATTTCGTAAATAGTTCGAACTTATTCGGGCTATTATTGCAAAATACAGTATTACAAAAAAGGATATTTATAACTTTAACGAAACTGGATTTTTAATAAGAATTTTTATAATAATGGGCATAGTAATTATTAATGCCGAAAAACGTAAAAAATTTAAATAAACGCAATAAGGAAATAAAAAATAGGTTATAATGATCCAGATTATTAATTCTTAAAATTAAATTATATCGCCATTTATTATTATGGTAAAAAAAAATTATTTAGGGTTTTAATACCGTAATAACTTATTATTAATAATTAATTAAAAGATTACATTAAATAATAATAACTGGATAATAAATAAATTAAGTTTAAAATGGATTTAATATTTTAATAAACATATTCGGACGCTTACGAAAATTATTATTCGATAAAATTCGAAAAATATTACGCGAATTACGATATTATTATATTTTATATGTCCGCGTATTTTTCGTATCGGCTTTAACTTTTTAACGTATTTTATTTTTTTATTTTAAAACGCGTTTATTCGTTATATATCGAAAACTTAATACGACGTTATTATACCCACATTACTAAAAAAAAAAATTTTGCCGGCTTTTATAACGCGTTTTAAGCTATTATAACTTCCGAAAATATTAAATCTAAATTTATAAAAATTGGTCTTGTTTTATTCGATTTTAATAACGTTTTTTCCGAATTAAAAATTCCTTTAATTATATTTACGCCGACCGTTTCCCCATTAACCTTTGCCGGTTTTATTCGTTCCCCGCCCGCAAAAACCCTTAAAAATATTAAGGAAATAATAAAGTAAAAACGTTATTTATAAAAAAAAAATTGAAAGTTATTAAGGTAATTCGTTAACAAAAATAATTAAATCGGTTAATCTTTTAATTAAAAATAACCTATTATTTTTATACGAAAATGTTTTTTTACGGAAAAAAGTTATTTAATTACGCAAAACGAACCATATTTTAAGCAAACGTTATAAAACCAAAAATAAACGTTTTTAAAAAGAAGGAACATTTATTATATAAAAAAAATAAGCTTTTCTAGCTTAAAAAAAAAGGGTAATAAAAAAGTGCAACTAATAACAGTTAGAAAAGGTCGTTATAAAAGGGTTAAAACCAAGAAACGATAATGTAACGTTTACGGTAAGCCTGAACATAATACGCGTATTTATGTAAAAGTTATAAATATGTCTAGCGAAAAAGAATCCGATTAATTTAAATTAATACGATATATTATTATTAAGTTGTTTAAATTTGTTATTATAGAGTACTAAAAAGTGTTGCGCTTATTGGTGTATTGCGCTCAGTGGTATGGCACGTTACCGTTAAATTAAATTTATATTTAAACATTTTATTTTAATAATCTTTAATAATTTGTATAAATTTGCTAATAAATAGATGAAAATTATATATTAAATTATTAAGTCTTATTTTTAAGGTTTTGTTATTTTTGTAAAGAATTTTCTTAATAAGGTTTAGTTGATATATTTAACTCTTACAGGTGAGCCGAAGCCTCTAGCCACGGCTACGCCGCAGGCGTAGCCTCAACCTTAAAAATAGGGCTTGATTTTAGTGATGCAATTCCTCGCCGTATTATTATCTACAAATTAAAAACTTATTTCGGATACCGCTTATACCTCCGGGTAGATATATAACAGGTTCGTTATATAAATATTCTTGGTTTATGTAACCAGCTTTAAAATTTCGACAAGAACTTAACCGATTTAAAAATTTAACCGGCTTAAAAACCTTAAGCTAAAAATATAATATATACGCTTATTATTTCTATAACGTCCCACACAAGCTCGCGAGCCAAACAAGCTCGCGAGCCGTTTTTTGGCACCCTGCAACAACAAATTCAAATTATTCAACCACAACACATCAAATCAATCCTAATCAATCGAATACTTCTTTGCTAACTGTATCTACAGCTTCTTTCCAAACGTGCACATTATAGCAAAGCTTGTTACGGATGCCATGTTGCCATTTCTTCCTCCTAACCTATATGCGACCGACAACCTTCAGCAACTGCCAGCAGCTTTCTGTTACTACCACCTTTTTACCGGCCAAAAAACCTTGTTTACCCTCTTTAATAAGTATTTCTTTTGATTGGAAACGTTTGTTTTATTTATTTAATTGCGTCAGTATCGAGTTGTTGCCAGATCAAGCCCGACATGCTCTGCCATACGCCCTGCCATACGCCCTGCCATACGCCCTGCCATACGC